>JAEHOD010000134.1:0-123717 GCA_016834595.1 Chlamydomonas schloesseri | reverse complement strand
CCACGACTGATTACAGCTGAGTGCAGGGCGGGGGCACGCAGCAGCACACCGCACAGGCAGTTGTTTGGTTGTGAGTCGGGGTTGAGCGCCACGACTGGTTACAGCTGAGCGCAGGGGCCGGGGCACGCAGCAGCACACCGCACAGGCAATTGGTTGTGGTTGTGAGTCGGGGTTGAGCGCCACGACTGGTTACAGCTGAGCGCAAGGGCCGGGGCCGCAGCAGCACACCGCACAGCAATTGGTTTGGTTGTGAGTCGGGGTTGAGCGCCACGACGGGTTACAGCGGAGCTGCAGGGCCGGGGTGCACAGCAGCAGATCACCGCACAGGCAATTTGTTTGGTTGTGAGTCGGGGTTGAGCACCACGACTGCTTACAGCTGAACGCAGGGCCGGGGCACGCAGCAGATCACCGCACAGGCAATTGGTTTGGTTGTGAGTCGGGGTTGAGCGCCACGACTGAGTACAGCTGAGTGCAGGGCCGGGGCACGCAGCAGCAGCACACCGCACAGGCAGTTGGTTTGGTTGTGAGTCGGGGTTGAGCACCACGACTGCTTACAGCTGAACGCAGGGCCGGGGCACGCAGCAGATCACCGCACAGGCAATTGGTTTGGTTGTGAGTCGGGGTGAGCGCCACGACTGGTTACAGCTGAGTGCAGGGCCGGGCACGCAGCAGATCACCGCACAGGCAATTGGTTTGGTTGTTGAGCGGGGTTGAGCACCACGACTGCTTACAGCTGAACGCAGGGCCGGGGCACGCAGCAGATCACCGCACAGGCAATTGGTTTGGTTGTGAGTCGGGGTTGAGCGCCACGACTGGTTACAGCTGAGTGCAGGGCCGGGGCACGCAGCAGATCACCGCACAGGCAATTGGTTTGGTTGTGAGTCGGGGTTGAGCGCCACGACTGATTACAGCTGAGTGCAGGGCCGGGGCACGCAGCAGCACACCGCACAGGCAGTTGGTTTGGTTGTGAGTCGGGGTTGAGCGCCACGACTGGTTACAGCTGAACGCAGGGCCGGGGCACGCAGCAGCACACCGCACAGGCAATTGGTTTGGTTGTGAGTCGGGGTTGAGCGCCACGACTGGTTACAGCTGAACGCAGGGCCGGGGCACGCAGCAGATCACCGCACAGGCAATTGGTTTGGTTGTGAGTCGGGGTTGAGCGCCACGACTGGTTACAGCTGAGTGCAGGGCCGGGGCACGCAGCAGCACACCGCACAGGCAATTGGTTTGGTTGTGAGTCGGGGTTGAGCGCCACGACTGGTTACAGCTGAGTGCAGGGCCGGGGCACGCAGCAGCACACCGCACAGGCAATTGGTTTGGTTGTGAGTCGGGGTTGAGCGCCACGACTGATTACAGCTGAGTGCAGGGCCGGGGCACGCAGCAGCACACCGCACAGGCAGTTGGTTTGGTTGTGAGTCGGGGTTGAGCGCCACGACTGGTTACAGCTGAGCGCAGGGCCGGGGCACGCAGCAGCACACCGCACAGGCAATTGGTTTGGTTGTGAGTCGGGGTTGAGCGCCACGACTGGTTACAGCTGAGCGCAGGGCCGGGGCACGCAGCAGCACACCGCACAGGCAATTGGTTTGGTTGTGAGTCGGGGTTGAGCACCACGACTGCTTACAGCTGAACGCAGGGCCGGGGCACGCAGCAGCACACCGCACAGGCAATTGGTTTGGTTGTGAGTCGGGGTTGAGCGCCACGACTGGTTACAGCTGAGTGCAGGGCAGGGGCACGCAGCAGCACATCGCACAGGCAATTGGTTTGGTTGTGAGTCGGGGTTGAGCGCCACGACTGATTACAGCTGAGTGCAGGGCCGGGGCACGCAGCAGCACACCGCACAGGCAGTTGGTTTGGTTGTGAGTCGGGGTTGAGCGCCACGACTGGTTACAGCTGAGCGCAGGGCCGGGGCACGCAGCAGATCACCGCACAGGCAATTGGTTTGGTTGTGAGTCGGGGTTGAGCGCCACGACTGGTTACAGCTGAACGCAGGGCCGGGGCACGCAGCAGATCACCGCACAGGCAATTGGTTTGGTTGTGAGTCGGGGTTGAGCACCACGACTGCTTACAGCTGAACGCAGGGCCGGGGCACGCAGCAGCACACCGCACAGGCAATTGGTTTGGTTGTGAGTCGGGGTTGAGCACCACGACTGTTTACAGCTGAACGCAGGGCCGGGGCACGCAGCAGATCACCGCACAGGCAATTGGTTTGGTTGTGAGTCGGGGTTGAGCACCACGACTGCTTACAGCTGAACGCAGGGCCGGGGCACGCAGCAGCACACCGCACAGGCAATTGGTTTGGTTGTGAGTCGGGGTTGAGCGCCACGACTGGTTACAGCTGAGTGCAGGGCCGGGGCACGCAGCAGATCACCGCACAGGCAATTGGTTTGGTTGTGAGTCGGGGTTGAGCGCCACGACTGATTACAGCTGAGTGCAGGGCCGGGGCACGCAGCAGCACACCGCACAGGCAGTTGGTTTGGTTGTGAGTCGGGGTTGAGCGCCACGACTGGTTACAGCTGAGCGCAGGGCCGGGGCACGCAGCAGATCACCGCACAGGCAATTGTTTTGGTTGTGAGTCGGGGTTGAGCGCCACGACTGGTTACAGCTGAGCGCAGGGCCGGGGCACGCAGCAGCACACCGCACAGGCAATTGGTTTGGTTGTGAGTCGGGGTTGAGCGCCACGACTGGTTACAGCTGAGCGCAGGGCCGGGGCACGCAGCAGATCACCGCACAGGCAATTGGTTTGGTTGTGAGTCGGGGTTGAGCGCCACGACTGGTTACAGCTGAGTGCAGGGCCGGGGCACGCAGCAGCACACCGCACAGGCAATTGGTTTGGTTGTGAGTCGGGGTTGAGCGCCACGACTGGTTACAGCTGAGCGCAGGGCCGGGGCACGCAGCAGCACACCGCACAGGCAATTGGTTTGGTTGTGAGTCGGGGTTGAGCGCCACGACTGATTACAGCTGAGTGCAGGGCCGGGGCACGCAGCAGCACACCGCACAGGCAGTTGGTTTGGTTGTGAGTCGGGGTTGAGCACCACGACTGGTTACAGCTGAGCGCAGGGCCGGGGCACGCAGCAGATCACCGCACAGGCAATTGGTTTGGTTGTGAGTCGGGGTTGAGCACCACGACTGGTTACAGCTGAGTGCAGGGCCGGGGCACGCAGCAGCACACCGCACAGGCAATTGGTTTGGTTGTGAGTCGGGGTTGAGCGCCACGACTGGTTACAGCTGAGTGCAGGGCCGGGGCACGCAGCAGCACACCGCACAGGCAGTTGGTTTGGTTGTGAGTCGGGGTTGAGCGCCACGACTGGTTACAGCTGAGCGCAGGGCCGGGGCACGCAGCAGATCACCGCACAGGCAATTGGTTTGGTTGTGAGTCGGGGTTGAGCGCCACGACTGGTTACAGCTGAGCGCAGGGCCGGGGCACGCAGCAGCACACCGCACAGGCAATTGGTTTGGTTGTGAGTCGGGGTTGAGCACCACGACTGCTTACAGCTGAACGCAGGCACCCTCCTGCCTATCGAGGAGTATGGACTGGGGCTAGGATCCCTCCTTCCCCTATACGCTCGAGTGGCCCACCGAGCCTTAGTCTTGGCCCTCAACGACACGGGCCGCCTGGGTGCAGTCACGCGCGCCCTCCTCCCCCGCCAACACAGCATCGCCGGCAACAGCACCGCCCACCACCTGCCCGCAGATAGGGGTCGGGCCTTCACTACACTGAAACAAATGACCCTTGCAAGAGAACACGGCATCCAACTGTTCTGCAAGGGCGCCCCCCTATCCACCCCCACCTGGTCCATCGTTGAGGCCCTCGACGCCGTAGCCGCGGTCTCCGACACCGCCCCTCTGCCTGTTGAGCACGTGCTCCCGCTCGCCGAGCTGCAACTTGAGCTCAGCCACCTAGTCGACCGGAACACCGGCCGCCACCTGATCACTTCGAAGGCCCTCGAAAAATGCCTGGGGGCTAACAGGGTACGACACAAACACAAAGTTGCTCTAAACCGGCTCAGCCTTGCAATCAGTTCGGCCAACAGGGAAGCAGGCAGCGCAGAGAAACACGCGGACCCGAACCCTCTCCCTCCCCACCAGCGGGCGATCCCAACCCTGGGCGCGCTCCAGGACCTAACCAACAGACCAGACCCGCTACCACCAGGCATGACCCAGCCAGTCACCGGGCTCCTTCAGCACGCCGCCCCACACGGCCCCGCACCACAGGCCACCGACCACGCACCTCCAACCCAAGCCACTATGGGAAGCCCAATCTACCACAACCCCCCAATGAACGCAACTGCGCCTGGTGCCACCCAGGCGCCATCCCCTGGCAACCCTACCAAAACCCACCAGGCCGCACCCAATCCCTCCAAAACCCCCCGGGCCCGTGAACGGCCCCGAAAGGCGGCAGTCAACCGCCTCCTACCCAACCCCACTGCGCGCCCCCGTCGGACCACTAAGCACGCAGCGCAACGGATTAGGATTGCAGAAAACACACGCACCACCCCCGAAGACCTACTCACCGGTGACAACGCCGCAATGAACTCAGCCCTGCGCCTCACGAATGGAGATGAGAGCCTGGCGGTTGGGACACGTGGGTACGAGACGGCACGCTCAGTATTCAGCGCTCTAAACAAGGACATGCGCAAGCATGCCCAGCTGTGCAAAACGCAGCCCCAGGACCCAGCCCCTCTCATGCAAAGCCCTCGACCGCACCCGCGCACACGCCAGCTAGCCCCTGCCCTCACGGCCCTGCTAAATGCCAACCAACACCCTCCACAACTTAACACGGTCCACACCTACCTCCACGAGAAGGAACAGGCGGCTGCCGCAGCCGCCACCGCTGGCCCCATGGATGTTGACAAGCCTGCATCAGCAGCAGACGACATGGATATCGATACCGCACAGGTGGCACCCACCCACGCACCCCACCCCAGGCGCGACGGCGCGCGCCTCAACTGGCAGCTTGCCAGGACCCGAGTCGTCAAGGACCTGATTCACCCCCGCACAGACGACTGCACCAACGGTGACGCGCAACTGACCTACGACCTCGACAATGACGGACAGGAACTTGAGTCCGTCCTATATGGCAGCAAGCAACAAAACATGACCGACAAGGACATTGAGAAGAAGCGCAAGGCCGGCGAAGACACATCTGGCTCCCGTGAACAGTACTTTACAGTACAATGGAAAGCCTCAGTCACACCCCCGGGCCTAGTGACTGCGTTTAAACGCATGGGATACAAAACCGTCACGGAGGAACGTTGCTACAAGCATCCATTGCAAAACCGACCCAAAAAAACCCATCCGCCCAGGGGAGACGCCCCGCCAGCCGCGCCCCCCCACATGGAAGTCGAACCCGACATGCCTCCAGCCCCGGCCCCAGTCCAACCGCCTGCACCGGCTCCAGCCCCACCCGGCGCGCCCAGACCCACAGCACCTTGCGCCCCGCGCGCCGCACTCTTCTCGTCCTGGTCCACACGGCTCCTGTGCCGGGTCACATGGGCAGAGAGCAGCGAAAGGGAGCAAGACCTCAAGAACAACCCCGACTGGGATGACCTGCTGGCCGCCTGCAACGAACGGCTTGCTGCCGGGCCAGACGCCCCCATCCGCCCCACCCGCCCGCCGAGGGACCGGAACCTGACCATGCGCCAGCGACAAGGCAGGCACGACCCGGCTGAGGATGACCTCGCTGCCCGGGCACGCGAAATCCGGGCCACAACCACCATCTGTACCAGCCCCTGCAACCCGTACAAGGACACCACGCCCCCAGGCACCTACATTATCACCACACCCACAACCACAGGCAGGGCTGCACCGACGCAAGCCAACGTCTATGACCCCAACGGCCGGTGGATAGGCACTATCACATACCTTCGCCTGCAAGCGCTGTGGGACCGCTTCCACCGGACCACCGCCCGTGCCCGAGCCTTCGAGGAGGCCGTTGCAGCTCTGCTCCACCGCTACCCGCCGCGACCCAGACCAAACCGACCGGAAGGCCGCCCCACAGCACCAAACGTCGCTCCCTGCGAGCACCACCACGGCCATCATTCGAGCCCTGCACAACATAGGGGAAGGACCGGTGAGTGAGTTGTTTGCCTCCCCCCTAAACGCCACAACAGAAGCAGACGAATACTGGAGCCGTGAAGCAGCGGATTCGGCCTTCGGAGCAAGGCATGACGCCTACAGCATAGCATGGACGGGCCTCCACTACGCCCACCCGCCGGGCACACCTGAGGCTGCACGAAAGGCCCTCCTCTGGGCGCTTGCCAGCGCTGAGACCACGCGCACTTCCCAAGACCCCACCCTGGTCCTTCTCGCACTCCCCAAATGTGCAACCTACCCACACACGCAGTGGCTGTGCCACCCGCTCTGCCAGCAGCTCACCACATGGGTCGGCGGTGAGACCGGCACGCCAGGCACTGCCGGCATGGAGCCCGGCCTTGGAAGCAACGGCACCCTGCAGCGGCAGAGAGGGGTGGTACTGGTGGCTGTCGGGAACCCTGCCGGCCTCGCGGCCCTCTCGGGCGGCTGGAAGGGGCTGCGCGCCACCCTGCTCGAAGGCCCTCTCACGCCTGCCTCCGTGGCAGGGACGCACCTCCGACCTGACACGCCCAGCCCCCGAACGTGCCCGAACATTCCGCTCCACCTCCTTAAACACGCCAAATACCTTACCACGCACCAACCCACCGGCCCAACGACAGCCACTCCGCGCGGCGGCCCGCCCAGGTTCAATCGGACGCAATTCCAGCGACCACTGGCACTGGCGCACAGCCCAGATGACATAGTCTGGACCGACGGTTCAGTAATAAAGGTAAGAACTGAAAATGGACAAGAAGCACAGTTCGCCGGCGCCTGTGCCTGGCACAAAGACCGCACTGCCTATGTAAATCCCAATGGTGTGGGCTGCACAAATACGATTACAAGAGCAGAGCTGGCAGCCATCAGGGCCGCCCTGGAAGAATTTGGTGGTGAAGACAAAGTATTCGCGAAAACAACGCTAACCATTGCAAGCGACTCTGCAGCCAGTTTGTACTTAATCAAACGTGCTATCAACGAACCTCGTCGACTACATTTAAGCAAACATCAGGCACTCTTGAAGTCCATCGCCGACTTGCTCCATGCACGAGCGAAGCGAAACGCGAACACTGTTTTCCTCAAAGTAGTCTCCCACACGGGTCTACATGGTAATGAAGAAGCTGATAAAGGGGCTGCCGCTGTACGGCGCTTCATCCAGAATGCTCGTCAAGGGGGCATGGTCTGCCCTGCCCGCCTTGCTCTGTACAAACTACGCACCAGCGACACATGCGCGCTCTGTGCCCCCTTGCACGCACGAGCTGGCTCCCCCCCGGAGAGGGGTACCGCCGGACACATTGCAGGGCACTGCGCCCACCCCCAGCTGGTGGGGGCACGTATCACAAAACACAATGCGGCCGTACGTATGATCGCCGAATGCATCCACAGGGGCAGCAGTGGCGGCGGCTACATGCTCATGGATGCAAGCAGCGCCGCGGACCGGCCTGAATACTGTGCGGGCAACTGCCCCCCAAAGTGGATGCTACGCCCCGAGGTCCCCAAAGCCGACCGGGAAAGAATGCGCCCGGACATTCTCTTCATCCCAACCTTGCCACGAACCGCAGTTGGTGCAAATGGGCCGAGTGACCTAAGCCCCAACGCCCGGCGGCAACACAAGGTGTACATCATCGAGGTTGGTTACACCTCCGACCTGCACCACAGCGAGAAGTGTGACCAGAAACAAGCACAGCATAGCCGTCTGGCCGACGCGCTGCGTGCCGCCGGCTGGGATGTTGTCTACAAGCACGAGCAGATCGTTACGCTGGGGCATGGTGGCACCGTCACAAACACCCTTGAGCCCCTCCTCCGCACCCTCGGTGCCACTTCTCACACCGCGCAATCCTGCTGTACACGCATTCACATGCACAGCGTCGTTAGCCTGCGTACAACGGCACTGCTGTACTACCGGCTCGAGCGTGAGACGGGAGTAGTGACCTCACGCACCACTGGACGCCCGGCCGATGCCGTCACAGGTGGGCCTGCCCCACGTGAGCCCGGTTAAGTCCACTCATGTTGCTCCACGGTGGGGTGAGCGCAACTCACTCCTCCTTAAGAAACGCGGCCTCCTCTGTGAACCGCGTACATATTATTATTATTATTATTATTAACTGAACGCAGGGCCGGGGCACGCAGCAGATCACCGCACAGGCAGTTGGTTTGGTTGTGAGTCGGGGTTGAGCGCCACGACTGGTTACAGCTGAGCGCAGGGCCGGGGCACGCAGCAGATCACCGCACAGGCAATTGGTTTGGCTGTGAGTCGGGGTTGAGCGCCACGACTGGTTACAGCTGAGCGCAGGGCCGGGGCACGCAGCAGCACACCGCACAGGCAATTGGTTTGGTTGTGAGTCGGGGTTGAGCGCCACGACTGGTTACAGCTGAGCGCAGGGCCGGGGCACGCAGCAGATCACCGCACAGGCAATTGGTTTGGTTGTGAGTCGGGGTTGAGCACCACGACTGCTTACAGCTGAACGCAGGGCCGGGGCACGCAGCAGATCACCGCACAGGCAGTTGGTTTGGTTGTGAGTCGGGGTTGAGCGCCACGACTGGTTACAGCTGAGCGCAGGGCCGGGGCACGCAGCAGCACACCGCACAGGCAATTGGTTTGGTTGTGAGTCGGGGTTGAGCACCACGACTGCTTACAGCTGAACGCAGGGCCGGGGCACGCAGCAGATCACCGCACAGGCAATTGGTTTGGTTGTGAGTCGGGGTTGAGCGCCACGACTGGTTACAGCTGAGTGCAGGGCCGGGGCACGCAGCAGATCACCGCACAGGCAATTGGTTTGGTTGTGAGTCGGGGTTGAGCACCACGACTGCTTACAGCTGAACGCAGGGCCGGGGCACGCAGCAGATCACCGCACAGGCAATTGGTTTGGTTGTGAGTCGGGGTTGAGCACCACGACTGGTTACAGCTGAGTGCAGGGCCGGGGCACGCAGCAGCACACCGCACAGGCAATTGGTTTGGTTGTGAGTCGGGGTTGAGCGCCACGACTGGTTACAGCTGAGTGCAGGGCCGGGGCACGCAGCAGCACACCGCACAGGCAGTTGGTTTGGTTGTGAGTCGGGGTTGAGCGCCACGACTGGTTACAGCTGAGCGCAGGGCCGGGGCACGCAGCAGATCACCGCACAGGCAATTGGTTTGGTTGTGAGTCGGGGTTGAGCGCCACGACTGGTTACAGCTGAGCGCAGGGCCGGGGCACGCAGCAGCACACCGCACAGGCAATTGGTTTGGTTGTGAGTCGGGGTTGAGCACCACGACTGCTTACAGCTGAGCGCAGGGCCGGGGCACGCAGCAGATCACCGCACAGGCAGTTGGTTTGGTTGTGAGTCGGGGTTGAGCACCACGACTGCTTACAGCTGAACGCAGGGCCGGGGCACGCAGCAGATCACCGCACAGGCAATTGGTTTGGTTGTGAGTCGGGGTTGAGCGCCACGACTGATTACAGCTGAGTGCAGGGCCGGGGCACGCAGCAGCACACCGCACAGGCAGTTGGTTTGGTTGTGAGTCGGGGTTGAGCACCACGACTGCTTACAGCTGAGCGCAGGGCCGGGGCACGCAGCAGATCACCGCACAGGCAATTGGTTTGGTTGTGAGTCGGGGTTGAGCGCCACGACTGGTTACAGCTGAGTGCAGGGCAGGGGCACGCAGCAGATCACCGCACAGGCAATTGGTTTGGTTGTGAGTCGGGGTTGAGCGCCACGACTGGTTACAGCTGAGTGCAGGGCCGGGGCACGCAGCAGATCACCGCACAGGCAATTGGTTTGGTTGTGAGTCGGGGTTGAGCACCACGACTGCTTACAGCTGAGTGCAGGGCCGGGGCACGCAGCAGCACACCGCACAGGCAATTGGTTTGGTTGTGAGTCGGGGTTGAGCGCCACGACTGGTTACAGCTGAGTGCAGGGCCGGGGCACGCAGCAGATCACCGCACAGGCAATTGGTTTGGTTGTGAGTCGGGGTTGAGCGCCACGACTGGTTACAGCTGAGTGCAGGGCCGGGGCACGCAGCAGCACACCGCACAGGCAGTTGGTTTGGTTGTGAGTCGGGGTTGAGCACCACGACTGCTTACAGCTGAACGCAGGGCCGGGGCACGCAGCAGATCACCGCACAGGCAGTTGGTTTGGTTGTGAGTCGGGGTTGAGCGCCACGACTGGTTACAGCTGAGTGCAGGGCCGGGGCACGCAGCAGATCACCGCACAGGCAATTGGTTTGGTTGTGAGTCGGGGTTGAGCGCCACGACTGGTTACAGCTGAGTGCAGGGCCGGGGCACGCAGCAGCACACCGCACAGGCAGTTGGTTTGGTTGTGAGTCGGGGTTGAGCGCCACGACTGGTTACAGCTGAGCGCAGGGCCGGGGCACGCAGCAGCACACCGCACAGGCAATTGGTTTGGTTGTGAGTCGGGGTTGAGCGCCACGACTGGTTACAGCTGAGTGCAGGGCAGGGGCAGGCAGCAGCACACCGCACAGGCAATTGGTTTGGTTGTGAGTCGGGGTTGAGCACCACGACTGCTTACAGCTGAACGCAGGGCCGGGGCACGCAGCAGCACACCGCACAGGCAATTGGTTTGGTTGTGAGTCGGGGTTGAGCGCCACGACTGATTACAGCTGAGTGCAGGGCCGGGGCACGCAGCAGATCACCGCACAGGCAATTGGTTTGGTTGTGAGTCGGGGTTGAGCGCCACGACTGATTACAGCTGAGTGCAGGGCCGGGGCACGCAGCAGCACACCGCACAGGCAGTTGGTTTGGTTGTGAGTCGGGGTTGAGCGCCACGACTGGTTACAGCTGAGCGCAGGGCCGGGGCACGCAGCAGATCACCGCACAGGCAATTGGTTTGGTTGTGAGTCGGGGTTGAGCGCCACGACTGGTTACAGCTGAGCGCAGGGCCGGGGCACGCAGCAGCACACCGCACAGGCAATTGGTTTGGTTGTGAGTCGGGGTTGAGCGCCACGACTGGTTACAGCTGAGCGCAGGGCCGGGGCACGCAGCAGCACACCGCACAGGCAATTGGTTTGGTTGTGAGTCGGGGTTGAGCACCACGACTGGTTACAGCTGAGTGCAGGGCCGGGGCACGCAGCAGCACACCGCACAGGCAATTGGTTTGGTTGTGAGTCGGGGTTGAGCGCCACGACTGGTTACAGCTGAGTGCAGGTCAGGGGCACGCAGCAGCACATCGCACAGGCAATTGGTTTGGTTGTGAGTCGGGGTTGAGCGCCACGACTGATTACAGCTGAGTGCAGGGCCGGGGCACGCAGCAGCACACCGCACAGGCAGTTGGTTTGGTTGTGAGTCGGGGTTGAGCGCCACGACTGGTTACAGCTGAGCGCAGGGCTGGGGCACGCAGCAGATCACCGCACAGGCAATTGGTTTGGTTGTGAGTCGGGGTTGAGCGCCACGACTGGTTACAGCTGAACGCAGGGCCGGGGCACGCAGCAGATCACCGCACAGGCAATTGGTTTGGTTGTGAGTCGGGGTTGAGCACCACGACTGA
Organism: Chlamydomonas schloesseri; assembly: GCA_016834595.1. Lineage (NCBI taxonomy): Eukaryota > Viridiplantae > Chlorophyta > Chlorophyceae > Chlamydomonadales > Chlamydomonadaceae > Chlamydomonas > Chlamydomonas schloesseri. Next base: position 112,170 of record JAEHOD010000134.1, on the reverse strand, counting down.
TTACAGCTGAGTGCAGGGCCGGGGCACGCAGCAGCACACCGCACAGGCAATTGGTTTGGTTGTGAGTCGGGGTTGAGCGCCACGACTGGTTACAGCTGAGCGCAGGGCCGGGGCACGCAGCAGATCACCGCACAGGCAATTGGTTTGGTTGTGAGTCGGGGTTGAGCGCCACGACTGGTTACAGCTGAGTGCAGGGCCGGGGCACGCAGCAGATCACCGCACAGGCAATTGGTTTGGTTGTGAGTCGGGGTTGAGCGCCACGACTGGTTACAGCTGAGTGCAGGGCCGGGGCACGCAGCAGATCACCGCACAGGCAATTGGTTTGGTTGTGAGTCGGGGTTGAGCGCCACGACTGGTTACAGCTGAGTGCAGGGCCGGGGCACGCAGCAGATCACCGCACAGGCAATTGGTTTGGTTGTGAGTCGGGGTTGAGCGCCACGACTGGTTACAGCTGAGTGCAGGGCAGGGGCACGCAGCAGCACATCGCACAGGCAATTGGTTTGGTTGTGCGTCGGGGTTGAGCACCACGACTGCTTACAGCTGAACGCAGGGCCGGGGCACGCAGCAGATCACCGCACAGGCAATTGGTTTGGTTGTGAGTCGGGGTTGAGCGCCACGACTGCTTACAGCTGAGTGCAGGGCCGGGGCACGCAGCAGATCACCGCACAGGCAATTGGTTTGGTTGTGAGTCGGGGTTGAGCGCCACGACTGGTTACAGCTGAGCGCAGGGCCGGGGCACGCAGCAGCACACCGCACAGGCAGTTGGTTTGGTTGTGAGTCGGGGTTGAGCACCACGACTGGTTACAGCTGAGCGCAGGGCCGGGGCACGCAGCAGATCACCGCACAGGCAGTTGGTTTGGTTGTGAGTCGGGGTTGAGCGCCACGACTGGTTACAGCTGAGCGCAGGGCCGGGGCACGCAGCAGCACACCGCACAGGCAATTGGTTTGGTTGTGAGTCGGGGTTGAGCACCACGACTGCTTACAGCTGAACGCAGGGCCGGGGCACGCAGCAGATCACCGCACAGGCAATTGGTTTGGTTGTGAGTCGGGGTTGAGCGCCACGACTGGTTACAGCTGAGTGCAGGGCCGGGGCACGCAGCAGATCACCGCACAGGCAATTGGTTTGGTTGTGAGTCGGGGTTGAGCGCCACGACTGGTTACAGCTGAGTGCAGGGCCGGGGCACGCAGCAGATCACCGCACAGGCAATTGGTTTGGTTGTGAGTCGGGGTTGAGCGCCACGACTGGTTACAGCTGAGCGCAGGGCCGGGGCACGCAGCAGATCACCGCACAGGCAATTGGTTTGGTTGTGAGTCGGGGTTGAGCGCCACGACTGGTTACAGCTGAGCGCAGGGCCGGGGCACGCAGCAGATCACCGCACAGGCAATTGGTTTGGTTGTGAGTCGGGGTTGAGCGCCACGACTGGTTACAGCTGAGTGCAGGGCAGGGGCACGCAGCAGCACATCGCACAGGCAATTGGTTTGGTTGTGAGTCGGGGTTGAGCGCCACGACTGATTACAGCTGAGTGCAGGGCCGGGGCACGCAGCAGCACACCGCACAGGCAGTTGGTTTGGTTGTGAGTCGGGGTTGAGCACCACGACTGGTTACAGCTGAGCGCAGGGCCGGGGCACGCAGCAGATCACCGCACAGGCAATTGGTTTGGTTGTGAGTCGGGGTTGAGCGCCACGACTGGTTACAGCTGAGCGCAGGGCCGGGGCACGCAGCAGATCACCGCACAGGCAATTGGTTTGGTTGTGAGTCGGGGTTGAGCACCACGACTGATTACAGCTGAGTGCAGGGCCGGGGCACGCAGCAGCACACCGCACAGGCAGTTGGTTTGGTTGTGTGTCGGGGTTGAGCGCCACGACTGGTTACAGCTGAGCGCAGGGCCGGGGCACGCAGCAGATCACCGCACAGGCAATTGGTTTGGTTGTGAGTCGGGGTTGAGCGCCACGACTGGTTACAGCTGAGTGCAGGGCCGGGGCACGCAGCAGATCACCGCACAGGCAATTGGTTTGGTTGTGAGTCGGGGTTGAGCGCCACGACTGGTTACAGCTGAGTGCAGGGCAGGGGCACGCAGCAGCACATCGCACAGGCAATTGGTTTGGTTGTGAGTCGGGGTTAAGCACCACGACTGCTTACAGCTGAACGCAGGGCCGGGGCACGCAGCAGCACACCGCACAGGCAGTTGGTTTGGTTGTGAGTCGGGGTTGAGCGCCACGACTGGTTACAGCTGAGCGCAGGGCCGGGGCACGCAGCAGCACATCGCACAGGCAATTGGTTTGGTTGTGAGTCGGGGTTGAGCGCCACGACTGATTACAGCTGAGTGCAGGGCCGGGGCACGCAGCAGATCACCGCACAGGCAATTGGTTTGGTTGTGAGTCGGGGTTGAGCGCCACGACTGGTTACAGCTGAGTGCAGGGCCGGGGCACGCAGCAGATCACCGCACAGGCAATTGGTTTGGTTGTGAGTCGGGGTTGAGCGCCACGACTGGTTACAGCTGAGTGCAGGGCCGGGGCACGCAGCAGATCACCGCACAGGCAATTGGTTTGGTTGTGAGTCGGGGTTGAGCGCCACGACTGGTTACAGCTGAGCGCAGGGCCGGGGCACGCAGCAGATCACCGCACAGGCAATTGGTTTGGTTGTGAGTCGGGGTTGAGCGCCACGACTGGTTACAGCTGAGCGCAGGGCCGGGGCACGCAGCAGATCACCGCACAGGCAATTGGTTTGGTTGTGAGTCGGGGTTGAGCGCCACGACTGGTTACAGCTGAGTGCAGGGCAGGGGCACGCAGCAGCACATCGCACAGGCAATTGGTTTGGTTGTGAGTCGGGGTTGAGCGCCACGACTGGTTACAGCTGAGTGCAGGGCCGGGGCACGCAGCAGATCACCGCACAGGCAATTGGTTTGGTTGTGAGTCGGGGTTGAGCGCCACGACTGGTTACAGCTGAGTGCAGGGCCGGGGCACGCAGCAGATCACCGCACAGGCAATTGGTTTGGTTGTGAGTCGGGGTTGAGCGCCACGACTGGTTACAGCTGAGTGCAGGGCCGGGGCACGCAGCAGATCACCGCACAGGCAATTGGTTTGGTTGTGAGTCGGGGTTGAGCGCCACGACTGGTTACAGCTGAGCGCAGGGCCGGGGCACGCAGCAGATCACCGCACAGGCAATTGGTTTGGTTGTGAGTCGGGGTTGAGCGCCACGACTGGTTACAGCTGAGCGCAGGGCCGGGGCACGCAGCAGATCACCGCACAGGCAATTGGTTTGGTTGTGAGTCGGGGTTGAGCGCCACGACTGGTTACAGCTGAGCGCAGGGCCGGGGCACGCAGCAGATCACCGCACAGGCAATTGGTTTGGTTGTGAGTCGGGGTTGAGCGCCACGACTGGTTACAGCTGAGTGCAGGGCAGGGGCACGCAGCAGCACATCGCACAGGCAATTGGTTTGGTTGTGAGTCGGGGTTGAGCGCCACGACTGATTACAGCTGAGTGCAGGGCCGGGGCACGCAGCAGCACACCGCACAGGCAGTTGGTTTGGTTGTGAGTCGGGGTTGAGCACCACGACTGGTTACAGCTGAGCGCAGGGCCGGGGCACGCAGCAGCACACCGCACAGGCAATTGGTTTGGTTGTGAGTCGGGGTTGAGCGCCACGACTGGTTACAGCTGAGCGCAGGGCCGGGGCACGCAGCAGATCACCGCACAGGCAATTGGTTTGGTTGTGAGTCGGGGTTGAGCACCACGACTGATTACAGCTGAGTGCAGGGCCGGGGCACGCAGCAGCACACCGCACAGGCAGTTGGTTTGGTTGTGTGTCGGGGTTGAGCGCCACGACTGGTTACAGCTGAGCGCAGGGCCGGGGCACGCAGCAGCACACCGCACAGGCAATTGGTTTGGTTGTGAGTCGGGGTTGAGCGCCACGACTGGTTACAGCTGAGTGCAGGGCCGGGGCACGCAGCAGATCACCGCACAGGCAATTGGTTTGGTTGTGAGTCGGGGTTGAGCGCCACGACTGGTTACAGCTGAGTGCAGGGCAGGGGCACGCAGCAGCACATCGCACAGGCAATTGGTTTGGTTGTGAGTCGGGGTTAAGCACCACGACTGCTTACAGCTGAACGCAGGGCCGGGGCACGCAGCAGCACACCGCACAGGCAGTTGGTTTGGTTGTGAGTCGGGGTTGAGCGCCACGACTGGTTACAGCTGAGCGCAGGGCCGGGGCACGCAGCAGCACATCGCACAGGCAATTGGTTTGGTTGTGAGTCGGGGTTGAGCGCCACGACTGATTACAGCTGAGTGCAGGGCCGGGGCACGCAGCAGATCACCGCACAGGCAATTGGTTTGGTTGTGAGTCGGGGTTGAGCGCCACGACTGGTTACAGCTGAGTGCAGGGCCGGGGCACGCAGCAGATCACCGCACAGGCAATTGGTTTGGTTGTGAGTCGGGGTTGAGCGCCACGACTGGTTACAGCTGAGTGCAGGGCCGGGGCACGCAGCAGCACACCGCACAGGCAGTTGGTTTGGTTGTGAGTCGGGGTTGAGCGCCACGACTGGTTACAGCTGAGCGCAGGGCCGGGGCAAGCAGCAGATCACCGCACAGGCAATTGGTTTGGTTGTGAGTCGGGGTTGAGCGCCACGACTGGTTACAGCTGAGCGCAGGGCCGGGGCACGCAGCAGCACACCGCACAGGCAATTGGTTTGGTTGTGAGTCGGGGTTGAGCACCACGACTGCTTACAGCTGAACGCAGGGCCGGGGCACGCAGCAGATCACCGCACAGGCAATTGGTTTGGTTGTGAGTCGGGGTTGAGCGCCACGACCGGTTACAGCTGAGTGCAGGGCCGGGGCACGTAGCAGCTCACCGCACAGGCAATTGGTTTGGTTGTGAGTCGGGGTTGAGCGCCACGACTAGTTACAGCTGAGCGCAGGGCCGGGGCACGCAGCAGCTCACCGCACAGGCAATTGGTTTGGTTGTGAGTCGCGGTTGAGCGCCACGACCGGTTACAGCTGAGTGCAGGGCCGGGGCACGCAGCAGATCACCGCACAGGCAATTGGTTTGGTTGTGAGTCGGGGTTGAGCACCACGACTGATTACAGCTGAGTGCAGGGCCGGGGCACGCAGCAGCACACCGCACAGGCAGTTGGTTTGGTTGTGAGTCGGGGTTGAGCGCCACGACTGGTTACAGCTGAGTGCAGGGCCGGGGCACGCAGCAGCACACCGCACAGGCAGTTGGTTTGGTTGTGAGTCGGGCAAAAGCGTGCGGCGCCCTGCGTGTTCAGGTTTGAAGGATATGCATGCGTACAGGCACGAATGGGGGGCACGGGAAACCAGGCAAGCGACCAGGCAAAAGCGTGCGGGCCCTGCGTGTTAAGGTTTGAAGGATATGCATGCGTACATGCACGAAAGGGGGCACGGAAAGAGAGGCAAGCGACCAGGCAAAAGCGTGCGGCGCCCTGCGTGTTTAGGTTTGGGGGGACACGCACGCGTACAGGCACGAATTGGGGGCACGGGAAGCCAGGCAAGCGATCAGGCAACAGCGTGCGGCGCCTTGCGTGTTTAGGTTTGGGGGGACACGCATGCATACAGGCACGAATGGGGGGCACGGGAAGCCAGGCAAGCGACCAGGCAAAAGCGTGCGGCGCCTTGCTTGTTTAGGTTTGGGGGGACACGCATGCGTACAGGCACGAGTGGGGGGCACGGGAAGAGAGGCAAGCAACCAGGCAAAATCGTGCGGCGCCTTGCGTGTTTAGGTTTGGGGGGACACGCATGCGTACAGGCACGAATGGGGGGCACGGGAAGCCAGGCAAGCGATCAGGCAACAGCGTGCGGCGCCTTGCGTGTTTAGGTTTGGGGGGACACGCTTGCGTACAGGCACGAATGGGGGGCACGGGAAGCCAGGCAAGCGACCAGGCAAAAGCGTGCGGCGCCTTGCTTGTTTAGGTTTGGGGGGACACGCATGCGTACAGGCACGAGTGGGGGGCACGGGAAGAGAGGCAAGCAACCAGGCAAAATCGTGCGGCGCCTTGCGTGTTTAGGTTTGGGGGGACACGCATGCGTACAGGCACGAATGGGGGGCACGGGAAGCCAGGCAAGCGATCAGGCAACAGCGTGCGGCGCCTTGCGTGTTTAGGTTTGGGGGGACACGCATGCACGCATACAGGCACGAAGGGGGGCACGGGAAGCCAGGCAAGCGACCAGGCAAAAGCTTGCGGCGCCTTGCGTGTTTAGGTTTGGGGGGACACGCAGCGTACAGGCACGAGTGGGGGGCACGGGAAGCCAGGCAAGCGACCAGGCAACAGCGCGCAGTGCCATGATTGTTAAGGTTTGGGGGGACACGCATGCACGCATACAGGCACGACGGGGGGCACGGGACTCCAGGCAAGCGACCAGGCAAAAGCGTGCGGCGCCTTGCGTGTTTAGGTTTGGGGGGACACGCATGCATACAGGCACGAATGGGGGGCACGGGAAACCAGGCAAGCGACCAGGCAAAAGCGTGCGGGCCCTGCGTGTTAAGGTTTGAAGGATATGCATGCGTACATGCACGAAAAGGGGGCACGGAAAGAGAGGCAAGCGACCAGGCAAAAGCGTGCGGCGCCTTGCGTGTTTAGGTTTGGGGGGACACGCACGCGTACAGGCACGAATGGGGGGCACGGGAAGCCAGGCAAGCGATCAGGCAACAGCGTGCGGCGCCTTGCGTGTTTAGGTTTGGGGGGACACGCATGCGTACAGGCACGAATGGGGGGCACGGGAAGCCAGGCAAGAGACCAGGCAAAAGCGTGCGGGCCCTGCGTGTTAAGGTTTGATAAATATGCATGCGTACAGGCACGAAGGGGGGCACGGGAAGAGAGGCAAGCGACCAGACAAAAGCGTGCGGCGCCCTGCGTGTTTATGTTTGGGGGGACACGCATGCGTACAGGCACGAATGGGGGGCACGGGAAGCCAGGCAAGCGACCAGGCAACAGCATGCGGCGCCTTGCGTGTTTAGGTTTGGGGGGACACGCTTGCGTACAGGCACGAATGGGGGGCACGGGAAGCCAGGCAAGCGACCAGGCAACAGCATGCGGCGCCTTGCGTGTTTAGGTTTGGGGGGACACGCATGCGTACAGGCACGAGTGGGGGGCACGGGAAGCCAGGCAAGCGACCAGGCAACAGCGCGCAGTGCCATGATTGTTTAGGTTTGGGGGGACACGCATGCACGCATACAGGCACGAAGGGGGGCACGGGAAGAGAGGCAAGCAACCAGGCAAAAGCGTGCGGCGCCCTGCGTGTTTAGGTTTGGGGGGACACGCATGCGTACAGGCACGAATGGGGGGCACGGGAAGCCAGGCAAGCGACCAGGCAACAGCGCGCAGTGCCATGATTGTTAAGGTTTGGGGGGACACGCATGCACGCATACAGGCACGAAGGGGGGCACGGGAAGCCAGGCAAGCGACCAGGCAAAAGCGTGCGGCGCCTTGCTTGTTTAGGTTTGGGGGGACACGCATGCGTACAGGCACGAGTGGGGGGCACGGGAAGAGAGGCAAGCAACCAGGCAAAATCGTGCGGCGCCTTGCGTGTTTAGGTTTGGGGGGACACGCATGCGTACAGGCACGAAGGGGGGCACGGGAAGAGAGGCAAGCGACCAGGCAAAAGCGTGCGGTGCCTTGCGTGTTAAGGTTTGGGGGGACACGCATGCATACAGGCACGAATGGGCGGCACGGGAAGCCAGGCAAGCGATCAAGCAACAGCGTGCGGCGCCTTGCGTGTTTAGGTTTGGGGGGACACGCACGCGTACAGGCACGAAGGGGGGCACGGGAAGCCAGGCAAGCGACCAGGCAAAAGCGTGCGGCGCCCTGCGTGTTCAGGTTTGAAGGATATGCATGCGTACAGGCACGAATGGGGGGCACGGGAAACCAGGCAAGCGACCAGGCAAAAGCGTGCGGGCCCTGCGTGTTAAGGTTTGAAGGATATGCATGCGTACATGCACGAAAGGGGGCACGGAAAGAGAGGCAAGCGACCAGGCAAAATCGTGCGGCGCCTTGCGTGTTTAGGTTTGGGGGGACACGCTTGCGTACAGGCACGAGTGGGGGGCACGGGAAGCCAGGCAAGCGACCAGGCAAAAGCGTGCGGCGCCTTGCTTGTTTAGGTTTGGGGGGACACGCATGCGTACAGGCACGAGTGGGGGGCACGGGAAGAGAGGCAAGCAACCAGGCAAAATCGTGCGGCGCCTTGCGTGTTTAGGTTTGGGGGGACACGCATGCGTACAGGCACGAATGGGGGGCACGGGAAGCCAGGCAAGCGACCAGGCAACAGCGCGCAGTGCCATGATTGTTAAGGTTTGGGGGGACACGCATGCACGCATACAGGCACGAAGGGGGGCACGGGAAGCCAGGCAAGCGACCAGGCAAAAGCTTGCGGCGCCTTGCGTGTTTAGGTTTGGGCGGACACGCAGCGTACAGGCACGAATGGGGGGCACGGGAAGCCAGGCAAGCGACCAGGCAACAGCGCGCAGTGCCATGATTGTTAAGGTTTGGGGGGACACGCATGCACGCATACAGGCACGAAGGGGGGCACGGGACTCCAGGCAAGCGACCAGGCAAAAGCGTGCGGCGCCTTGCGTGTTTAGGTTTGGGGGGACACGCATGCATACAGGCACGAATGGGGGGCACGGGAAACCAGGCAAGCGACCAGGCAAAAGCGTGCGGTGCCTTGCGTGTTAAGGTTTGAAGGATATGCATGCGTACATGCACGAAAGGGGGCACGGGAAGAGAGGCAAGCGACCAGGCAAAAGCGTGCGGCGCCCTGCGTGTTTAGGTTTGGGGGGACACGCACGCGTACAGGCACGAATGGGGGGCACGGGAAGCCAGGCAAGCGATCAGGCAACAGCGTGCGGCGCCTTGCGTGTTTAGGTTTGGGGGGACACGCATGCATACAGGCACGAATGGGGGGCACGGAAAGAGAGGCAAGCGACCAGGCAAAAGCGTGCGGCGCCCTGCGTGTTTAGGTTTGGGGGGACACGCATGCGTACAGGCACGAGTGGGGGGCACGGGAAGAGAGGCAAGCAACCAGGCAAAATCGTGCGGCGCCTTGCGTGTTTAGGTTTGGGGGGACACGCATGCGTACAGGCACGAATGGGGGGCACGGGAAGCCAGGCAAGCGACCAGGCAACAGCGCGCAGTGCCATGATTGTTAAGGTTTGGGGGGACACGCATGCACGCATACAGGCACGAAGGGGGGCACGGGAAGCCAGGCAAGCGACCAGGCAAAAGCTTGCGGCGCCTTGCGTGTTTAGGTTTGGGGGGACACGCAGCGTACAGGCACGAGTGGGGGGCACGGGAAGCCAGGCAAGCGACCAGGCAAAATCGTGCGGCGCCTTGCGTGTTTAGGTTTGGGGGGACACGCATGCGTACAGGCACGAATGGGGGGCACGGGAAGCCAGGCAAGCGACCAGGCAACAGCGCGCAGTGCCATGATTGTTAAGGTTTGGGGGGACACGCATGCACGCATACAGGCACGAAGGGGGGCACGGGACTCCAGGCAAGCGACCAGGCAAAAGCGTGCGGCGCCCTGCGTGTTTAGGTTTGGGGGGACACGCATGCGTACAGGCACGAATGGGGGGCACGGGAAGCCAGGCAAGCGACCAGGCAACAGCGTGCGGGCCCTGCGTGTTAAGGTTTGGGGGGACACGCACGCGTACAGGCACGAATGGGGGGCACGGGAAGCCAGGCAAGCGATCAGGCAACAGCGTGCGGCGCCTTGCGTGTTTAGGTTTGGGGGGACACGCATGCATACAGGCACGAATGGGGGGCACGGAAAGAGAGGCAAGCGACCAGGCAAAAGCGTGCGGCGCCCTGCGTGTTTAGGTTTGGGGGGACACGCATGCGTACAGGCACGAGTGGGGGGCACGGGAAGAGAGGCAAGCAACCAGGCAAAATCGTGCGGCGCCTTGCGTGTTTAGGTTTGGGGGGACACGCATGCGTACAGGCACGAATGGGGGGCACGGGAAGCCAGGCAAGCGACCAGGCAACAGCGCGCAGTGCCATGATTGTTAAGGTTTGGGGGGACACGCATGCACGCATACAGGCACGAAGGGGGGCACGGGAAGCCAGGCAAGCGACCAGGCAAAAGCTTGCGGCGCCTTGCGTGTTTAGGTTTGGGGGGACACGCAGCGTACAGGCACGAGTGGGGGGCACGGGAAGCCAGGCAAGCGACCAGGCAAAATCGTGCGGCGCCTTGCGTGTTTAGGTTTGGGGGGACACGCACGCGTACAGGCACGAATGGGGGGCACGGGAAGCCAGGCAAGCGATCAGGCAACAGCGTGCGGCGCCTTGCGTGTTTAGGTTTGGGGGGACACGCATGCATACAGGCACGAATGGGGGGCACGGAAAGAGAGGCAAGCGACCAGGCAAAAGCGTGCGGCGCCCTGCGTGTTTAGGTTTGGGGGGACACGCATGCGTACAGGCACGAGTGGGGGGCACGGGAAGAGAGGCAAGCAACCAGGCAAAATCGTGCGGCGCCTTGCGTGTTTAGGTTTGGGGGGACACGCATGCGTACAGGCACGAATGGGGGGCACGGGAAGCCAGGCAAGCGACCAGGCAACAGCGCGCAGTGCCATGATTGTTAAGGTTTGGGGGGACACGCATGCACGCATACAGGCACGAAGGGGGGCACGGGAAGCCAGGCAAGCGACCAGGCAAAAGCTTGCGGCGCCTTGCGTGTTTAGGTTTGGGGGGACACGCAGCGTACAGGCACGAGTGGGGGGCACGGGAAGCCAGGCAAGCGACCAGGCAAAATCGTGCGGCGCCTTGCGTGTTTAGGTTTGGGGGGACACGCATGCGTACAGGCACGAATGGGGGGCACGGGAAGCCAGGCAAGCGACCAGGCAACAGCGCGCAGTGCCATGATTGTTAAGGTTTGGGGGGACACGCATGCACGCATACAGGCACGAAGGGGGGCACGGGACTCCAGGCAAGCGACCAGGCAAAAGCGTGCGGCGCCCTGCGTGTTTAGGTTTGGGGGGGACACGCATGCGTACAGGCACGAATGGGGGGCACGGGAAGCCAGGCAAGCGACCAGGCAACAGCGTGCGGGCCCTGCGTGTTAAGGTTTGAAGAATATGCATGCGTACAGGCACGAAGGGGGGCACGGAAAGAGAGGCAAGCGACCAGGCAAAAGCGTGCGGCGCCCTGCGTGTTTAGGTTTGGGGGGACACGCATGCGTACAGGCACGAGTGGGGGGCACGGGAAGAGAGGCAAGCAACCAGGCAAAATCGTGCGGCGCCTTGCGTGTTTAGGTTTGGGGGGACACGCATGCGTACAGGCACGAATGGGGGGCACGGGAAGCCAGGCAAGCGACCAGGCAACAGCGCGCAGTGCCATGATTGTTAAGGTTTGGGGGGACACGCATGCACGCATACAGGCACGAAGGGGGGCACGGGAAGCCAGGCAAGCGACCAGGCAAAAGCTTGCGGCGCCTTGCGTGTTTAGGTTTGGGGGGACACGCAGCGTACAGGCACGAGTGGGGGGCACGGGAAGCCAGGCAAGCGACCAGGCAAAATCGTGCGGCGCCTTGCGTGTTTAGGTTTGGGGGGACACGCATGCGTACAGGCACGAATGGGGGGCACGGGAAGCCAGGCAAGCGACCAGGCAACAGCGCGCAGTGCCATGATTGTTAAGGTTTGGGGGGACACGCATGCACGCATACAGGCACGAAGGGGGGCACGGGACTCCAGGCAAGCGACCAGGCAAAAGCGTGCGGCGCCCTGCGTGTTTAGGTTTGGGGGGACACGCATGCGTACAGGCACGAATGGGGGGCACGGGAAGCCAGGCAAGCGACCAGGCAACAGCGTGCGGGCCCTGCGTGTTAAGGTTTGAAGAATATGCATGCGTACAGGCACGAAGGGGGGCACGGAAAGAGAGGCAAGCGACCAGACAAAAGCGTGCGGCGCCCTGCGTGTTTATGTTTGGGGGGACACGCATGCGTACAGGCACGAATGGGGGGCACGGGAAGCCAGGCAAGCAACCAGGCAACAGCATGCGGCGCCTTGCGTGTTTAGGTTTGGGGGGACACGCTTGCGTACAGGCACGAATGGGGGGCACGGGACTCCAGGCAAGCGACCAGGCAAAAGCGTGCGGCGCCTTGCGTGTTTAGGTTTGGGGGGACACGCATGCATACAGGCACGAATGGGGGGCACGGGAAGCCAGGCAAGAGACCAGGCAAAAGCGTGCGGGCCCTGCGTGTTAAGGTTTGAAGGATATGCATGCGTACATGCACGAAGGGGGGCACGGGAAGAGAGGCAAGCGACCAGGCAAAAGCGTGCGGCGCCCTGCGTGTTTAGGTTTGGGGGGACACGCATGCGTACAGGCACGAATGGGGGGCACGGGAAGCCAGGCAAGCGATCAGGCAACAGCGTGCGGCGCCTTGCGTGTTTAGGTTTGGGGGGACACGCTTGCGTACAGGCACGAATGGGGGGCACGGGAAGCCAGGCAAGCGACCAGGCAACAGCATGCGGCGCCTTGCGTGTTTAGGTTTGGGGGGACACGCATGCGTACAGGCACGAATGGGGGGCACGGGAAGCCAGGCAAGCGACCAGGCAACAGTGCGCAGTGCCATGATTGTTAAGGTTTGGGTGGACACGCATGCACGCATACAGGCACGAAGGGGGGCACGGGAAGTGAGGCAAGCAACCAGGCAAAAGCGTGCGGCGCCTTGCGTGTTTAGGTTTGGGGGGACACGCATGCACGCATACAGGCACGAAGGGGGGCACGGGAAGCCAGGCAAGCGACCAGGCAAAAGCTTGCGGCGCCTTGCGTGTTTAGGTTTGGGGGGACACGCAGCGTACAGGCACGGGAAGCCAGGCAAGCGTACAGGCACGAATGGGGGGCACGGGAAGCCAGGCAAGCGACCAGGCAACAGCATGCGGCGCCTTGCGTGTTTAGGTTTGGGGGGACACGCATGCGTACAGGCACGAATGGGGGGCACGGGAAGCCAGGCAAGCGACCAGGCAACAGCGCGCAGTGCCATGATTGTTAAGGTTTGGGTGGACACGCATGCACGCATACAGGCACGAAGGGGGGCACGGGAAGCCAGGCAAGCGACCAGGCAAAAGCTTGCTGCGCCTTGCGTGTTTAGGTTTGGGGGGACACGCATGCGTACAAGCACGAATGGGGGGCACGGGACTCCAGGCAAGCGACCAGGCAACAGCGTGCGGCGCCTTGCGTGTTTAGGTTTGGGGGGACACGCATGCATACAGGCACGAAGGGGGGCACGGGAAGAGAGGCAAGCGACCAGGCAAAAGCGTGCGGTGCCTTGCGTGTTTAGGTTTGGGGGGACACGCATGCGTACAGGCACGAATGGGCGGCGCGGGAAGCCAGGCAAGCGATCAAGCAACAGCGTGCGGCGCCTTGCGTGTTTAGGTTTGGGGGGACACGCACGCGTACAGGCACGAAGGGGGGCACGGGAAGCCAGGCAAGCGACCAGGCAAAAGCGTGCGGCGCCCTGCGTGTTCAGGTTTGAAGGATATGCATGCGTACAGGCACGAATGGGGGGCACGGGAAGCCAGGCAAGCGACCAGGCAAAAGCGTGCGGGCCCTGCGTGTTAAGGTTTGAAGGATATGCATGCGTACATGCACGAAAGGGGGCACGGAAAGAGAGGCAAGCGACCAGGCAAAAGCGTGCGGCGCCCTGCGTATTTAGGTTTGGGGGGACACGCATGCGTACAGGCACGAATGGGGGGCACGGGAAGCCAGGCAAGCGATCAGGCAACAGCGTGCGGCGCCTTGCGTGTTTAGGTTTGGGGGGACACGCTTGCGTACCTGCACGAATGGGGGGCACGGGAAGCCAGGCAAGCGACCAGGCAACAGCATGCGGCGCCTTGCGTGTTTAGGTTTGGGGGGACACGCATGCGTACAGGCACGAGTGGGGGGCACGGGAAGCCAGGCAAGCGACCAGGCAACAGCGCGCAGTGCCATGATTGTTAAGGTTTGGGGGGACACGCATGCACGCATACAGGCACGAAGGGGGGCACGGGAAGAGAGGCAAGCGACCAGGCAAAAGCGTGCGGCGCCTTGCGTGCTTAGGTTTGGGGGGACACGCATGCGTACAGGCACGAATCGGGGGCACGGGAAGCCAGGCAAGCGACCAGGCAACAGCGCGCAGTGCCATGATTGTTAAGGTTTGGGGGGACACGCATGCACGCATACAGGCACGACGGGGGGCACGGGACTCCAGGCAAGCGACCAGGCAAAAGCGTGCGGCGCCTTGCGTGTTTAGGTTTGGGGGGGCACGCATGCGTACAGGCACGAATGGGGGGCACGGGAAGCCAGGCAAGCGACCAGGCAACAGCGCGCAGTGCCATGATTGTTAAGGTTTGGGGGGACACGCATGCATACAAGCACGAATGGGGGGCACGGGAAGCCAGGCAAGCGACCAGGCAACAGCATGCGGCGCCTTGCGTGTTTAGGTTTGGGGGACCACGCACGCGTACCGGCACGAAGGAAGAAAGGCAAGCGCCCAGGCAACAGCGCGCAGTGCCATGATTGTTATAGTCTGGGGACGCATGCACGCATACAGGCACGAATGGGGGGCACGGGAGGCAGGCAAGCGACCAGGCAACAGCGTGCGGCACCTTGCGTGTTTAGGTTTGGGGGGACACGCATGCATACAGGCACGAATGGGGGGCACGGGACTCCAGGCAAGCGACCAGGCAAAAGCGTGCGGCGCCTTGCGTGTTTAGGTTTGGGGGGACACGCATGCACGCATACAGGCACGAAGGGGGGCACGGGAAGCCAGGCAAGCGACCAGGCAAAAGCGTGCGGCGCCTTGCGTGTTTAGGTTTGGGGGGACACGCATGCGTACAAGCACGAATGGGGGGCACGGGAAGCCAGGCAAGCGACCAGGCAACAGCGTGCGGCGCCTTGCGTGTTTAGGTTTGGGGGGACACGCATGCATACAGGCACGAAGGGGGGCACGGGAAGAGAGGCAAGCGACCAGGCAAAAGCGTGCGGTGCCTTGCGTGTTTAGGTTTGGGGGGACACGCATGCGTACAGGCACGAATGGGCGGCACGGGAAGCCAGGCAAGCGATCAGGCAACAGCGTGCGGCGCCTTGCGTGTTTAGGTTTGGGGGGACACGCATGCGTACAGGCACGAAGGGGGGCACGGGAAGAGAGGCAAGCAACCAGGCAAAAGCGTGCGGCGCCCTGCGTGTTCAGGTTTGAAGGATATGCATGCGTACAGGCACGAAGGGGGGCACGGGACTCCAGGCAAGCGACCAGGCAAAAGCGTGCGGTGCCTTGCGTGTTTAGGTTTGGGGGACCACGCACGCGTACAGGCACGAATGGGGGCACGGGAAGCCAGGCAAGCGACCAGGCAACAGCGCGCAGTGCCATGATTGTTAAGGTTTGGGTGGACACGCATGCACGCATACAGGCACGAAGGGGGGCACGGGAAGAGAGGCAAGCGACCAGGCAACAGCGTGCGGCGCCTTGCGTGTTTGGGTTTGGGGGGACACGCATGCGTACAGGCACGAATGGGGGGCACGGGAAGCCAGGCAAGCGACCAGGCAACAGCGCGCAGTGCCATGATTGTTAAGGTTTGGGGGGACCCGCATGCACGCATACAGGCACGAAGGGGGGCACGGGAAGCCAGGCAAGCGACCAGGCAAAAGCGTGCGGTGCCTTGCATGTTTAGGTTTGGGGGGACACGCATGCGTACAGGCACGAATGGGCGGCACGGGAAGCCAGGCAAGCGATCAAGCAACAGCATGCGGCGCCTTGCGTGTTTAGGTTTGGGGGGACACGCACGCGTACAGGCACGAAGGGGGGCACGGGAAGCCAGGCAAGCGACCAGGCAAAAGCGTGCGGCGCCCTGCGTGTTCAGGATTGAAGAATATGCATGCGTACAGGCACGAAGGGGGGCACGGGAAGAGAGGCAAGCAACCAGACAAAAGCGTGCGGCGCCCTGCGTTTTTAGGTTTGGGGGGACCACGCACGCGTACAGGCACGAATGGGGGCACGGGAAGCCAGGCAAGCGACCAGGCAACAGCGCGCAGTGCCATGATTGTTTAGGTTTGGGGGGACACGCACGCGTACAGGCACGAAGGGGGGCACGGGAAGCCAGGCAAGCGACCAGGCAACAGCGCGCAGTGCCATGATTGTTTAGGTTTGGGGGGACACGCACGCGTACAGGCACGAAGGGGGGCACGGGAAGAGAGGCAAGCGACCAGGCAAAAGCGTGCGGTGCCTTGCGTGTTTAGGTTTGGGGGGACACGCATGCGTACAGGCACGAATGGGCGGCACGGGAAGCCAGGCAAGCGATCAGGCAACAGCGTGCGGCGCCTTGCGTGTTTAGGTTTGGGGGGACACGCATGCGTACAGGCATGAAGGGGGGCACGGGAAGCCAGGCAAGCGACCAGGCAAAAGCGTGCGGCGCCCTGCGTGTTCAGGTTTGAAGGATATGCATGCGTACAGGCACGAAGGGGGGCACGGGACTCCAGGCAAGCGACCAGGCAAAAGCGTGCGGTGCCCTGTTTGTTTAGGTTTGGGGGACCACGCACGCGTACAGGCACGAATGGGGGGCACGGGAAGCCAGGCAAGCGACCAGGCAACAGCGCGCAGTGCCATGATTGTTTAGGTTTGGGGGGACACGCATGCACGCATACAGGCACGAAGGGGGGCACGGGAAGAGAGGCAAGCGACCAGGCAACAGCGTGCGGCGCCTTGCGTGTTTAGGTTTGGGGGGACACGCATGCGTACAGGCACGAATGGGGGGCACGGGAAGCCAGGCAAGCGACCAGGCAACAGCGCGCAGTGCCATGATTGTTAAGGTTTGGGGGGACACGCATGCACGCATACAGGCACGAAGGGGGGCACGGGAAGCCAGGCAAGCGACAAGGCAAAAGCGTGCGGTGCCTTGCATGTTTAGGTTTGGGGGGACACGCATGCGTACAGGCACGAAGGGGGGCACGGGAAGCCAGGCAAGCGACCAGGCAAAAGCGTGCGGCGCCCTGCGTGTTCAGGATTGAAGAATATGCATGCGTACAGGCACGAAGGGGGGCACGGGAAGAGAGGCAAGCAACCAGACAAAAGCGTGCGGCGCCCTGCGTGTTTAGGTTTGGGGGGACACGCATGCGTACAGGCACGAAGGGGGGCACGGGAAGCCAGGCAAGCGACCAGGCAAAAGCGTGCGGCGCCCTGCGTGTTCAGGATTGAAGAATATGCATGCGTACAGGCACGAAGGGGGGCACGGGAAGCCAGGCAAGCGACCAGGCAAAAGCGTGCGGCGCCCTGCGTGTTCAGGATTGAAGAATATGCATGCGTACAGGCACGAAGGGGGGCACGGGAAGAGAGGCAAGCAACCAGACAAAAGCGTGCGGCGCCCTGCGTGTTTAGGTTTGGGGGGACCACGCACGCGTACAGGCACGAAGGGGGGCACGGGAAGCCAGGCAAGCGACCAGGCAAAAGCGTGCGGTGCCTTGCATGTTTAGGTTTGGGGGGACACGCACGCGTACAGGCACGAAGGGGGGCACGGGAAGCCAGGCAAGCGCCCAGGCAACAGCGCGCAGTGCCATGATTGTTTAGGTTTGGGGGGACACGCACGCGTACAGGCACGAAGGGGGGCACGGGAAGCCAGGCAAGCGACCAGGCAAAAGCGTGCGGCGCCTTGCGTGTTTAGGTTTGGGGGGACACGCATGCATACAGGGACGAATGGGGGGCACGGGAAGCCAGGCAAGCGACCAGGAAAAAGCGTGCGGCGCCTTGCTTGTTTAAGTCTGGGGGACCACGCACGCGTACCGGAACGAAGGAAGAAAGGCAAGCGCCCAGGCAACAGCGCGCAGTGCCATGATTGTTATAGTCTGGGGACGCATGCACGCATACAGGCACGAATGGGGGGCACGGGAGGCAGGCAAGCGCCCAGGCAACAGCGTGCGGCGCCTTGCGTGTTTAGGTTTGGGGGGACACGCATGCATACAGGCACGAAGGGGGGCACGGGAAGAGAGGCAAGCGACCAGGCAAAAGCGTGCGGTGCCTTGCGTGTTTAGGTTTGGGGGGACACGCATGCGTACAGGCACGAATGGGCGGCACGGGAAGCCAGGCAAGCGATCAAGCAACAGCGTGCGGCGCCTTGCGTGTTTAGGTTTGGGGGGACACGCATGCGTACAGGCACGAAGGGGGGCACGGGAAGCCAGGCAAGCGACCAGGCAAAAGCGTGCGGCGCCCTGCGTGTTCAGGTTTGAAGGATATGCATGCGTACAGGCACGAAGGGGGGCACGGGACTACAGGCAAGCGACCAGGCAAAAGCGTGCGGTGCCCTGTTTGTTTAGGTTTGGGGGACCACGCACGCGTACAGGCACGAATGGGGGCACGGGAAGCCAGGCAAGCGACCAGGCAACAGCGCGCAGTGCCATGATTGTTAAGGTTTGGGTGGACACGCATGCACGCATACAGGCACGAAGGGGGGCACGGGAAGAGAGGCAAGCGACCAGGCAACAGCGTGCGGCGCCTTGCGTGTTTAGGTTTGGGGGGACACGCATGCGTACAGGCACGAATGGGGGGCACGGGAAGCCAGGCAAGCGACCAGGCAACAGCGCGCAGTGCCATGATTGTCAAGGTTTGGGGGGACACGCATGCACGCATACAGGCACGAAGGGGGGACGGGAAGCCAGGCAAGCGACCAGGCAAAAGCGTGCGGTGCCTTGCGTGTTTAGGTTTGGGGGGACACGCATGCGTACAGGCACGAATGGGCGGCACGGGAAGCCAGGCAAGCGATCAAGCAACAGCATGCGGCGCCTTGCGTGTTTAGGTTTGGGGGGACACGCACGCGTACAGGCACGAATGGGGGGCACGGGAAGCCAGGCAAGCGACCAGGCAAAAGCGTGCGGCGCCCTGCGTGTTCAGGATTGAAGAATATGCATGCGTACAGGCACGAAGGGGGGCACGGGAAGAGAGGCAAGCAACCAGACAAAAGCGTGCGGCGCCCTGCGTGTTTAGGTTTGGGGGGACACGCACGCGTACAGGCACGAAGGGGGGCACGGGAAGAGAGGCAAGCAACCAGACAAAAGCGTGCGGCGCCTTGCGTGTTTAGGTTTGGGGGGACACGCATGCGTACAGGCACGAATGGGGGGCACGGGAAGCCAGGCAAGCGACCAGGCAAAAGCGTGCGGCGCCTTGCTTGTTTAAGTCTGGGGGACCACGCACGCGTACCGGAACGAAGGAAGAAAGGCAAGCGCCCAGGCAACAGCGCGCAGTGCCATGATTCTTATAGTCTGGGGACGCATGCACGCATACAGGCACGAATGGGGGGCACGGGAGGCAGGCAAGCGACCAGGCAACAGCGTGCGGCGCCTTGCGTGTTTAGGTTTGGGGGGACACGCATGCATACAGGCACGAATGGGGGGCACGGGACTCCAGGCAAGCGACCAGGCAAAAGCGTGCGGCGCCTTGCGTGTTTAGGTTTGGGGGGACACGCATGCACGCATACAGGCACGAAGGGGGGCACGGGAAGCCAGGCAAGCGACCAGGCAAAAGCGTGCGGCGCCTTGCGTGTTTAGGTTTGGGGGGACACGCATGCGTACAAGCACGAATGGGGGGCACGGGAAGCCAGGCAAGCGACCAGGCAACAGCGTGCGGCGCCTTGCGTGTTTAGGTTTGGGGGGACACGCATGCACGCATACAGGCACGAAGGGGGGCACGGGAAGAGAGGCAAGCGACCAGGCAAAAGCGTGCGGTGCCTTGCGTGTTTAGGTTTGGGGGGACACGCATGCGTACAGGCACGAATGGGCGGCACGGGAAGCCAGGCAAGCGATCAAGCAACAGCGTGCGGCGCCTTGCGTGTTTAGGTTTGGGGGGACACGCATGCGTACAGGCACGAAGGGGGGGCACGGGAAGCCAGGCAAGCGACCAGGCAAAAGCGTGCGGCGCCCTGCGTGTTCAGGTTTGAAGGATATGCATGCGTACAGGCACGAATGGGGGGCACGGGAAGAGAGGCAAGCAACCAGACAAAAGCGTGCGGCGCCCTGTTTGTTTAGGTTTGGGGGACCACGCACGCCTACAGGCACGAATGGGGGCACGGGAAGCCAGGCAAGCGACCAGGCAACAGCGCGCAGTGCCATGATTGTTAAGGTTTGGGTGGACACGCATGCACGCATACACGCACGAAGGGGGGCACGGGAAGAGAGGCAAGCGACCAGGCAAAAGCGTGCGGCGCCTTGCGTGTTTAGGTTTGGGGGGACACGCATGCACGCATACAGGCACGAAGGGGGGCACGGGAAGCCAGGCAAGCGACCAGGCAAAAGCGTGCGGCGCCTTGCGTGTTTAGGTTTGGGGGGACACGCATGCGTACAAGCACGAATGGGGGGCACGGGAAGCCAGGCAAGCGACCAGGCAACAGCGTGCGGCGCCTTGCGTGTTTAGGTTTGGGGGGACACGCATGCATACAGGCACGAAGGGGGGCACGGGAAGAGAGGCAAGCGACCAGGCAAAAGCGTGCGGTGCCTTGCGTGTTTAGGTTTGGGGGGACACGCATGCGTACAGGCACGAATGGGCGGCACGGGAAGCCAGGCAAGCGATCAAGCAACAGCGTGCGGCGCCTTGCGTGTTTAGGTTTGGGGGGACACGCATGCGTACAGGCACGAAGGGGGGCACGGGAAGCCAGGCAAGCGACCAGGCAAAAGCGTGCGGCGCCCTGCGTGTTCAGGTTTGAAGGATATGCATGCGTACAGGCACGAATGGGGGGCACGGGAAGAGAGGCAAGCAACCAGACAAAAGCGTGCGGCGCCCTGTTTGTTTAGGTTTGGGGGACCACGCACGCCTACAGGCACGAATGGGGGCACGGGAAGCCAGGCAAGCGACCAGGCAACAGCGCGCAGTGCCATGATTGTTAAGGTTTGGGTGGACACGCATGCACGCATACACGCACGAAGGGGGGCACGGGAAGAGAGGCAAGCAACCAGGCAAAAGCGTGCGGCGCCTTGCGTATTTAGGTTTGGGGGGACACGCATGCGTACAGGCACGAATGGGGGGCACGGGAAGCCAGGCAAGCGACCAGGCAACAGCGCGCAGTGCCATGATTGTTAAGGTTTGGGGGGACACGCATGCACGCATACAGGCACGAAGGGGGGCACGGGAAGCCAGGCAAGCGACCAGGCAAAAGCGTGCGGTGCCTTGCGTGTTTAGGTTTGGGGGGACACGCATGCGTACAGGCACGAATGGGGGGCACGGGAAGCCAGGCAAGCGACCAGGCAACAGCGTGCGGCGCCTTGCGTGTTTAGGTTTGGGGGGACACGCATGCATACAGGCACGAAGGGGGGCACGGGAAGCCAGGCAAGCGATCCAGCAACAGCGTGCGGCGCCTTGCGTGTTTAGGTTTGGGGGGACACGCACGCGAACAGGCACGAAGGGGGGCACGGGAAGCCAGGCAAGCGACCAGGCAAAAGCGTGCGGCGCCTTGCGTGTTCAGGTTTGAAGAATATGCATGCGTACAGGCACGAAGGGGGGCACGGGAAGCCAGGCAAGCGACCAGGCAACAGCGTGCGGCGCCTTGCGTGTTTAGGTTTGGGGGGACACGCATGCATACAGGCACGAAGGGGGGGCACGGGAAGCCAGGCAAGCGCCCAGGCAAAAGCGTGCGGTGCCTTGCGTGTTTAGGTTTGGGGGGACACGCATGCGTACAGGCACGAATGGGCGGCACGGGAAGCCAGGCAAGCGATCAAGCAACAGCGTGCGGCGCCTTGCGTGTTTAGGTTTGGGGGGACACGCACGCGTACAGGCACGAAGGGGGGCACGGGAAGCCAGGCAAGCGACCAGGCAAAAGCGTGCGGCGCCCTGCGTGTTCAGGTTTGAAGAATATGCATGCGTACAGGCACGAAGGGGGGCACGGGAAGAGAGGCAAGCAACCAGACAAAAGCGTGCGGCGCCCTGTTTATTTATGTTTGGGGGACCACGCACGCGTACAGGCACGAATGGGGGCACGGGAAGCCAGGCAAGCGACCAGGCAACAGCATGCGGCGCCTTGCGTGTTTAGGTTTGGGGGGACACGCATGCGTACAGGCACGAGTGGGGGGCACGGGAAGCCAGGCAAGCGACCAGGCAACAGCGCGCAGTGCCATGATTGTTTATGTTTGGGGGGACACGCACGCGTACAGGCACGAATGGGGGCACGGGAAGCCAGGCAAGCGACCAGGCAAAAGCGTGCGGCGCCTTGCGTGTTTAGGTTTGGGGGGACACGCATGCATACAGGCACGAATGGGGGGGCACGGGAAGCCAGGCAAGAGACTAGGCAAAAGCGTGCGGCGCCTTGCTTGTTTAAGTCTGGGGGACCACGCACGCGTACCGGCACGAAGAAAAAAAGCCAAGCGCCCAGGCAACAGCGCGCAGTGCCATGATTGTTATAGTCTGGGGACGCATGCACGCATACAGGCACGAATGGGGGGCACGGGAGGCAGGCAAGCGACCAGGCAACAGCGTGCGGCGCCTTGCGTGTTTAGGTTTGGGGGGACACGCATGCATACAGGCACGAATGGGGGGCACGGGACTCCAGGCAAGCGACCAGGCAAAAGCGTGCGGCGCCTTGCGTGTTTAGGTTTGGGGGGGACACGCATGCATACAGGCACGAATGGGGGGCACGGGAAGCCAGGCAAGAGACCAGGCAAAAGCGTGCGGGCCCTGCGTGTTAAGGTCTGAAGGATATGCATGCGTACATGCACGAAAGGGGGCACGGAAAGAGAGCCAAGCGACCAGGCAAAAGCGTGCGGCGCCCTGCGTGTTTAGGTTTGGGGGGACACGCATGCGTACAGGCACGAATGGGGGGCACGGGAAGCCAGGCAAGCGATCAGGCAACAGCGTGCGGCGCCTTGCGTGTTTAGGTTTGGGGGGACACGCTTGCGTACAGGCACAAATGGGGGGCACGGGAAGCCAGGCAAGCGACCAGGCAACAGCATGCGGCGCCTTGCGTGTTTAGGTTTGGGGGGACACGCTTGCGTACAGGCACGAATGGGGGGCACGGGACTCCAGGCAAGCGACCAGGCAAAAGCGTGCGGCGCCTTGCGTGTTTAGGTTTGGGGGGACACGCATGCATACAGGCACGAATGGGGGGCACGGCAAGCCAGGCAAGAGACCAGGCAACAGCGCGCAGTGCCATGATTGTTAAGGTTTGGGGGGACATGCATGCACGCATACAGGCACGAAGGGGGGCACGGGAAGCCAGGCAAGCGACCAGGCAAAAGCTTGCGGCGCCTTGCGTGTTTAGGTTTGGAAGGATATGCATGCGTACATGCACGAAAGGGGGCACGGGAAGCCAGGCAAGCGACCAGGCAACAGCGCGCAGTGCCATGATTGTCAAGGTTTGGGGGGACACGCATGCACGCATACAGGCACGAAGGGGGGCACGGGAAGCCAGGCAAGCGCCCAGGCAAAAGCGTGCGGTGCCTTGCGTGTTTAGGTTTGGGGGGACACGCATGCGTACAGGCACGAATGGGCGGCACGGGAAGCCAGGCAAGCGATCAAGCAACAGCGTGCGGCGCCTTGCGTGTTTAGGTTTGGGGGGACACGCACGCGTACAGGCACGAAGGGGGGCACGGGAAGCCAGGCAAGCGACCAGGCAAAAGCGTGCGGCGCCCTGCGTGTTCAGGTTTGAAGAATATGCATGCGTACAGGCACGAATGGGGGGCACGGGAAGAGAGGCAAGCAACCAGACAAAAGCGTGCGGCGCCCTGTTTATTTATGTTTGGGGGACCACGCACGCGTACAGGCACGAATGGGGGCACGGGAAGCCAGGCAAGCGACCAGGCAACAGCATGCGGCGCCTTGCGTGTTTAGGTTTGGGGGGACACGCATGCGTACAGGCACGAGTGGGGGGCACGGGAAGCCAGGCAAGCGCCCAGGCAACAGCGCGCAGTGCCATGCGTGTTTAGGTTTGGGGGGACACGCACGCGTACAGGCACGAAGGGGGGCACGGGAAGCCAGGCAAGCGACCAGGCAAAAGCGTGCGGCGCCTTGCGTGTTTAGGTTTGGGGGGACACGCATGCATACAGGCACGAATGGGGGGGCACGGGAAGCCAGGCAAGAGACCAGGCAAAAGCGTGCGGCGCCTTGCTTGTTTAAGTCTGGGGGACCACGCACGCGTACCGGCACGAAGAAAAAAAGCCAAGCGCCCAGGCAACAGCGCGCAGTGCCATGATTGTTATAGTCTGGGGACGCATGCACGCATACAGGCACGAATGGGGGGCACGGGAGGCAGGCAAGCGACCAGGCAACAGCGTGCGGTGCCTTGCGTGTTTAGGTTTGGGGGGACACGCATGCATACAGGCACGAATGGGGGGCACGGGACTCCAGGCAAGCGACCAGGCAAAAGCGTGCGGCGCCTTGCGTGTTTAGGTTTGGGGGGGACACGCATGCATACAGGCACGAATGGGGGGCACGGGAAGCCAGGCAAGAGACCAGGCAAAAGCATGCGGGCCCTGCGTGTTAAGTTCTGAAGGATATGCATGCGTACATGCACGAAAGGGGGCACGGAAAGAGAGCCAAGCGACCAGGCAAAAGCGTGCGGCGCCCTGCGTGTTTAGGTTTGGGGGGACACGCATGCGTACAGGCACGAATGGGGGGCACGGGAAGCCAGGCAAGCGACCAGGCAACAGCATGCGGCGCCTTGCGTGTTTAGGTTTGGGGGGACACGCTTGCGTACAGGCACGAATGGGGGGCACGGGACTCCAGGCAAGCGACCAGGCAAAAGCGTGCGGCGCCTTGCGTGTTTAGGTTTGGGGGGGACACGCATGCATACAGGCACGAATGGGGGGCACGGGAAGCCAGGCAAGAGACCAGGCAAAAGCGTGCGGGCCCTGCGTGTTAAGGTTTGAAGGATATGCATGCGTACATGCACGAAAGGGGGCACGGAAAGAGAGGCAAGCGACCAGGCAAAAGCGTGCGGCGCCCTGCGTGTTTAGGTTTGGGGGGACACGCATGCGTACAGGCACGAATGGGGGGCACGGGAAGCCAGGCAAGCGATCAGGCAACAGCGTGCGGCGCCTTGCGTGTTTAGGTTTGGGGGGACACGCTTGCGTACAGGCACAAATGGGGGGCACGGGAAGCCAGGCAAGCGACCAGGCAACAGCATGCGGCGCCTTGCGTGTTTAGGTTTGGGGGGACACGCTTGCGTACAGGCACGAATGGGGGGCACGGGACTCCAGGCAAGCGACCAGGCAACAGCGTGCGGCGCCTTGCGTGTTTAGGTTTGGGGGGACACGCATGCGTACAGGCACGAATGGGGGCACGGGAAGCCAGGCAAGCGATCAAGCAACAGCGTGCGGCGCCTTGCGTGTTTAGGTTTGGGGGGACACGCACGCGAACAGGCACGAAGGGGGGCACGGGAAGCCAGGCAAGCGACCAGGCAACAGCGTGCGGCGCCTTGCGTGTTTAGGTTTGGGGGGACACGCATGCATACAGGCACGAAGGGGGGCACGGGAAGCCAGGCAAGCGCCCAGGCAAAAGCGTGCGGTGCCTTGCGTGTTTAGGTTTGGGGGGACACGCATGCGTACAGGCACGAATGGGCGGCACGGGAAGCCAGGCAAGCGATCAAGCAACAGCGTGCGGCGCCTTGCGTGTTTAGGTTTGGGGGGACACGCACGCGTACAGGCACGAAGGGGGGCACGGGAAGCCAGGCAAGCGACCAGGCAAAAGCGTGCTGCGCCCTGCGTGTTCAGGTTTGAAGCATATGCATGCGTACAGGCACGAAGGGGGGCACGGGAAGAGAGGCAAGCAACCAGACAAAAGCGTGCGGCGCCCTGTTTATTTATGTTTGGGGGACCACGCACGCGTACAGGCACGAATGGGGGCACGGGAAGCCAGGCAAGCGACCAGGCAACAGCATGCGGCGCCTTGCGTGTTTAGGTTTGGGGGGACACGCATGCGTACAGGCACGAGTGGGGGGCACGGGAAGCCAGGCAAGCGCCCAGGCAACAGCGCGCAGTGCCATGATTGTTTATGTTTGGGGGGACACGCACGCGTACAGGCACGAAGGGGGGCACGGGAAGCCAGGCAAGCGACCAGGCAAAAGCGTGCGGCGCCTTGCGTGTTTAGGTTTAGGGGGACACGCATGCATACAGGCACGAATGGGGGGGCACGGGAAGCCAGGCAAGAGACCAGGCAAAAGCGTGCGGCGCCTTGCTTGTTTAAGTCTGGGGGACCACGCACGCGTACCGGCACGAAGAAAAAAAGCCAAGCGCCCAGGCAACAGCGCGCAGTGCCATGATTGTTATAGTCTGGGGACGCATGCACGCATACAGGCACGAATGGGGGGCACGGGAGGCAGGCAAGCGACCAGGCAACAGCGTGCGGTGCCTTGCGTGTTTAGGTTTGGGGGGACACGCATGCATACAGGCACGAATGGGGGGCACGGGACTCCAGGCAAGCGACCAGGCAAAAGCGTGCGGCGCCTTGCGTGTTTAGGTTTGGGGGGACACGCATGCATACAGGCACGAATGGGGGGCACGGGAAGCCAGGCAAGAGACCAGGCAAAAGCGTGCGGGCCCTGCGTGTTAAGGTCTGAAGGATATGCATGCGTACATGCACGAAAGGGGGCACGGAAAGAGAGCCAAGCGACCAGGCAAAAGCGTGCGGCGCCCTGCGTGTTTAGGTTTGGGGGGACACGCACGCGTACAGGCACGAATGGGGGCACGGGAAGCCAGGCAAGCGACCAGGCAACAGCGTGCGGCGCCTTGCGTGTTTAGGTTTGGGGGGACACGCATGCGTACAGGCACGAGTGGGGGGCACGGGAAGCCAGGCAAGCGCCCAGGCAACAGCGCGCAGTGCCATGATTGTTTATGTTTGGGGGGACACGCACGCGTACAGGCACGAAGGGGGGCACGGGAAGCCAGGCAAGCGACCAGGCAAAAGCGTGCGGCGCCTTGCGTGTTTAGGTTTAGGGGGACACGCATGCATACAGGCACGAATGGGGGGGCACGGGAAGCCAGGCAAGAGACCAGGCAAAAGCGTGCGGCGCCTTGCTTGTTTAAGTCTGGGGGACCACGCACGCGTACCGGCACGAAGAAAAAAAGCCAAACGCCCAGGCAACAGCGCGCAGTGCCATGATTGTTATAGTCTGGGGACGCATGCACGCATACAGGCACGAATGGGGGGCACGGGAGGCAGGCAAGCGACCAGGCAACAGCGTGCGGTGCCTTGCGTGTTTAGGTTTGGGGGGACACGCATGCATACAGGCACGAATGGGGGGCACGGGACTCCAGGCAAGCGACCAGGCAAAAGCGTGCGGCGCCTTGCGTGTTTAGGTTTGGGGGGACACGCATGCATACAGGCACGAATGGGGGGCACGGGAAGCCAGGCAAGAGACCAGGCAAAAGCGTGCGGGCCCTGCGTGTTAAGGTCTGAAGGATATGCATGCGTACATGCACGAAAGGGGGCACGGAAAGAGAGCCAAGCGACCAGGCAAAAGCGTGCGGCGCCCTGCGTGTTTAGGTTTGGGGGGACACGCACGCGTACAGGCACGAATGGGGGCACGGGAAGCCAGGCAAGCGACCAGGCAAAAGCGTGCGGCGCCCTGCGTGTTCAGGTTTGAAGAATATGCATGCGTACAGGCACGAAGGGGGGCACGGGAAGAGAGGCAAGCAACCAGACAAAAGCGTGCGGCGCCCTGTTTATTTATGTTTGGGGGACACGCATGCATACAGGCACGAATGGGGGGCACGGGACTCCAGGCAAGCGACCAGGCAAAAGCGTGCGGCGCCTTGCGTGTTTAGGTTTGGGGGGACACGCATGCGTACAGGCACGAGTGGGGGGCACGGGAAGCCAGGCAAGCGCCCAGGCAACAGCGCGCAGTGCCATGATTGTTTATGTTTGGGGGGACACGCATGCATACAGGCACGAATGGGGGGCACGGGAAGCCAGGCAAGAGACCAGGCAAAAGCGTGCGGGCCCTGCGTGTTAAGGTCTGAAGGATATGCATGCGTACATGCACGAAAGGGGGCACGGAAAGAGAGCCAAGCGACCAGGCAAAAGCGTGCGGCGCCCTGCGTGTTTAGGTTTGGGGGGACACGCACGCGTACAGGCACGAATGGGGGCACGGGAAGCCAGGCAAGCGACCAGGCAAAAGCGTGCGGCGCCCTGCGTGTTCAGGTTTGAAGAATATGCATGCGTACAGGCACGAAGGGGGGCACGGGAAGAGAGGCAAGCAACCAGACAAAAGCGTGCGGCGCCCTGTTTATTTATGTTTGGGGGACCACGCACGCGTACAGGCACGAATGGGGGCACGGGAAGCCAGGCAAGCGACCAGGCAACAGCATGCGGCGCCTTGCGTGTTTAGGTTTGGGGGGACACGCATGCGTACAGGCACGAGTGGGGGGCACGGGAAGCCAGGCAAGCGCCCAGGCAACAGCGCGCAGTGCCATGATTGTTTATGTTTGGGGGGACACGCACGCGTACAGGCACGAAGGGGGGCACGGGAAGCCAGGCAAGCGACCAGGCAAAAGCGTGCGGCGCCTTGCGTGTTTAGGTTTAGGGGGACACGCATGCATACAGGCACGAATGGGGGGGCACGGGAAGCCAGGCAAGAGACCAGGCAAAAGCGTGCGGCGCCTTGCTTGTTTAAGTCTGGGGGACCACGCACGCGTACCGGCACGAAGAAAAAAAGCCAAGCGCCCAGGCAACAGCGCGCAGTGCCATGATTGTTATAGTCTGGGGACGCATGCACGCATACAGGCACGAGTGGGGGGCACGGGAAGCCAGGCAAGCGCCCAGGCAACAGCGCGCAGTGCCATGATTGTTTATGTTTGGGGGGACACGCACGCGTACAGGCACGAAGGGGGGCACGGGAAGCCAGGCAAGCGACCAGGCAAAAGCGTGCGGCGCCTTGCGTGTTTAGGTTTGGGGGGACACGCATGCATACAGGCACGAATGGGGGGCACGGGAAGCCAGGCAAGAGACCAGGCAAAAGCGTGCGGGCCCTGCGTGTTAAGGTCTGAAGGATATGCATGCGTACATGCACGAAAGGGGGCACGGAAAGAGAGCCAAGCGACCAGGCGAAAGCGTGCGGCGCCCTGCGTGTTTAGGTTTGGGGGGACACGCACGCGTACAGGCACGAATGGGGGCACGGGAAGCCAGGCAAGCGACCAGGCAACAGCATGCGGCGCCTTGCGTGTTTAGGTTTGGGGGGACACGCATGCGTACAGGCACGAGTGGGGGGCACGGGAAGCCAGGCAAGCGCCCAGGCAACAGCGCGCAGTGCCATGATTGTTTATGTTTGGGGGGACACGCACGCGTACAGGCACGAAGGGGGGCACGGGAAGCCAGGCAAGCGACCAGGCAAAAGCGTGCGGCGCCTTGCGTGTTTAGGTTTAGGGGGACACGCATGCATACAGGCACGAATGGGGGGGCACGGGAAGCCAGGCAAGAGACCAGGCAAAAGCGTGCGGCGCCTTGCTTGTTTAAGTCTGGGGGACCACGCACGCGTACCGGCACGAAGAAAAAAAGCCAAACGCCCAGGCAACAGCGCGCAGTGCCATGATTGTTATAGTCTGGGGACGCATGCACGCATACAGGCACGAATGGGGGGCACGGGAGGCAGGCAAGCGACCAGGCAACAGCGTGCGGTGCCTTGCGTGTTTAGGTTTGGGGGGACACGCATGCATACAGGCACGAATGGGGGGCACGGGACTCCAGGCAAGCGACCAGGCAAAAGCGTGCGGCGCCTTGCGTGTTTAGGTTTGGGGGGACACGCATGCATACAGGCACGAATGGGGGGCACGGGAAGCCAGGCAAGAGACCAGGCAAAAGCGTGCGGGCCCTGCATGTTAAGGTCTGAAGGATATGCATGCGTACATGCACGAAAGGGGGCACGGAAAGAGAGCCAAGCGACCAGGCAAAAGCGTGCGGCGCCCTGCGTGTTTAGGTTTGGGGGGGACACGCACGCGTACAGGCACGAATGGGGGCACGGGAAGCCAGGCAAGCGACCAGGCAACAGCATGCGGCGCCTTGCGTGTTTAGGTTTGGGGGGACACGCATGCGTACAGGCACGAGTGGGGGGCACGGGAAGCCAGGCAAGCGCCCAGGCAACAGCGCGCAGTGCCATGATTGTTTATGTTTGGGGGGACACGCACGCGTACAGGCACGAAGGGGGGCACGGGAAGCCAGGCAAGCGACCAGGCAAAAGCGTGCGGCGCCTTGCGTGTTTAGGTTTGGGGGGACACGCATGCATACAGGCACGAATGGGGGGCACGGGAAGCCAGGCAAGAGACCAGGCAAAAGCGTGCGGGCCCTGCGTGTTAAGGTCTGAAGGATATGCATGCGTACATGCACGAAAGGGGGCACGGAAAGAGAGCCAAGCGACCAGGCGAAAGCGTGCGGCGCCCTGCGTGTTTAGGTTTGGGGGGACACGCACGCGTACAGGCACGAATGGGGGCACGGGAAGCCAGGCAAGCGACCAGGCAACAGCATGCGGCGCCTTGCGTGTTTAGGTTTGGGGGGACACGCATGCGTACAGGCACGAGTGGGGGGCACGGGAAGCCAGGCAAGCGCCCAGGCAACAGCGCGCAGTGCCATGATTGTTTATGTTTGGGGGGACACGCACGCGTACAGGCACGAAGGGGGGCACGGGAAGCCAGGCAAGCGACCAGGCAAAAGCGTGCGGCGCCTTGCGTGTTTAGGTTTAGGGGGACACGCATGCATACAGGCACGAATGGGGGGGCACGGGAAGCCAGGCAAGAGACCAGGCAAAAGCGTGCGGCGCCTTGCTTGTTAAGGTCTGAAGGATATGCACGCATACAGGCACGAATGGGGGGCACGGGAGGCAGGCAAGCGACCAGGCAACAGCGTGCGGTGCCTTGCGTGTTTAGGTTTGGGGGGACACGCATGCATACAGGCACGAATGGGGGGCACGGGACTCCAGGCAAGCGACCAGGCAAAAGCGTGCGGCGCCTTGCGTGTTTAGGTTTGGGGGGACACGCATGCATACAGGCACGAATGGGGGGCACGGGAAGCCAGGCAAGAGACCAGGCAAAAGCGTGCGGGCCCTGCATGTTAAGGTCTGAAGGATATGCATGCGTACATGCACGAAAGGGGGCACGGAAAGAGAGCCAAGCGACCAGGCAAAAGCGTGCGGCGCCCTGCGTGTTTAGGTTTGGGGGGACACGCACGCGTACAGGCACGAATGGGGGCACGGGAAGCCAGGCAAGCGACCAGGCAACAGCATGCGGCGCCTTGCGTGTTTAGGTTTGGGGGGACACGCATGCGTACAGGCACGAGTGGGGGGCACGGGAAGCCAGGCAAGCGCCCAGGCAACAGCGCGCAGTGCCATGATTGTTTATGTTTGGGGGGACACGCACGCGTACAGGCACGAAGGGGGGCACGGGAAGCCAGGCAAGCGACCAGGCAAAAGCGTGCGGCGCCTTGCGTGTTTAGGTTTAGGGGGACACGCATGCATACAGGCACGAATGGGGGGGCACGGGAAGCCAGGCAAGAGACCAGGCAAAAGCGTGCGGCGCCTTGCTTGTTTAAGTCTGGGGGACCACGCACGCGTACCGGCACGAAGAAAAAAAGCCAAGCGCCCAGGCAACAGCGCGCAGTGCCATGATTGTTATAGTCTGGGGACGCATGCACGCATACAGGCACGAATGGGGGGCACGGGAGGCAGGCAAGCGACCAGGCAACAGCGTGCGGTGCCTTGCGTGTTTAGGTTTGGGGGGACACGCATGCATACAGGCACGAATGGGGGGCACGGGACTCCAGGCAAGCGACCAGGCAAAAGCGTGCGGCGCCTTGCGTGTTTAGGTTTGGGGGGACACGCATGCATACAGGCACGAATGGGGGGCACGGGAAGCCAGGCAAGAGACCAGGCAAAAGCGTGCGGGCCCTGCGTGTTAAGGTCTGAAGGATATGCATGCGTACATGCACGAAAGGGGGCACGGAAAGAGAGCCAAGCGACCAGGCAAAAGCGTGCGGCGCCCTGCGTGTTTAGGTTTGGGGGGACACGCATGCGTACAGGCACGAATG
This sequence comes from Chlamydomonas schloesseri, assembly GCA_016834595.1. Lineage (NCBI taxonomy): Eukaryota > Viridiplantae > Chlorophyta > Chlorophyceae > Chlamydomonadales > Chlamydomonadaceae > Chlamydomonas > Chlamydomonas schloesseri. Next base: position 80,219 of record JAEHOD010000134.1, on the reverse strand, counting down.
GGGGGCACGGGAAGCCAGGCAAGCGACCAGGCAACAGCATGCGGCGCCTTGCGTGTTTAGGTTTGGGGGGACACGCATGCATACAGGCACGAATGGGGGGCACGGGAAGCCAGGCAAGCGACCAGGCAAAAGCGTGCGGCGCCTTGCGTGTTTAGGTTTGGGGGGGACACGCATGCATACAGGCACGAATGGGGGGCACGGGAAGCCAGGCAAGAGACCAGGCAAAAGCGTGCGGGCCCTGCGTGTTAAGGTCTGAAGGATATGCATGCGTACATGCACGAAAGGGGGCACGGAAAGAGAGCCAAGCGACCAGGCGAAAGCGTGCGGCGCCCTGCGTGTTTAGGTTTGGGGGGACACGCACGCGTACAGGCACGAATGGGGGCACGGGAAGCCAGGCAAGCGACCAGGCAACAGCATGCGGCGCCTTGCGTGTTTAGGTTTGGGGGGACACGCATGCGTACAGGCACGAGTGGGGGGCACGGGAAGCCAGGCAAGCGCCCAGGCAACAGCGCGCAGTGCCATGATTGTTTATGTTTGGGGGGACACGCACGCGTACAGGCACGAAGGGGGGCACGGGAAGCCAGGCAAGCGACCAGGCAAAAGCGTGCGGCGCCTTGCGTGTTTAGGTTTAGGGGGACACGCATGCATACAGGCACGAATGGGGGGGCACGGGAAGCCAGGCAAGAGACCAGGCAAAAGCGTGCGGCGCCTTGCTTGTTAAGGTCTGAAGGATATGCACGCATACAGGCACGAATGGGGGGCACGGGAGGCAGGCAAGCGACCAGGCAACAGCGTGCGGTGCCTTGCGTGTTTAGGTTTGGGGGGACACGCATGCATACAGGCACGAATGGGGGGCACGGGACTCCAGGCAAGCGACCAGGCAAAAGCGTGCGGCGCCTTGCGTGTTTAGGTTTGGGGGGACACGCATGCATACAGGCACGAATGGGGGGCACGGGAAGCCAGGCAAGAGACCAGGCAAAAGCGTGCGGGCCCTGCATGTTAAGGTCTGAAGGATATGCATGCGTACATGCACGAAAGGGGGCACGGAAAGAGAGCCAAGCGACCAGGCAAAAGCGTGCGGCGCCCTGCGTGTTTAGGTTTGGGGGGGACACGCACGCGTACAGGCACGAATGGGGGCACGGGAAGCCAGGCAAGCGACCAGGCAACAGCATGCGGCGCCTTGCGTGTTTAGGTTTGGGGGGACACGCATGCGTACAGGCACGAGTGGGGGGCACGGGAAGCCAGGCAAGCGCCCAGGCAACAGCGCGCAGTGCCATGATTGTTTATGTTTGGGGGGACACGCACGCGTACAGGCACGAAGGGGGGCACGGGAAGCCAGGCAAGCGACCAGGCAAAAGCGTGCGGCGCCTTGCGTGTTTAGGTTTAGGGGGACACGCATGCATACAGGCACGAATGGGGGGGCACGGGAAGCCAGGCAAGAGACCAGGCAAAAGCGTGCGGCGCCTTGCTTGTTTAAGTCTGGGGGACCACGCACGCGTACCGGCACGAAGAAAAAAAGCCAAGCGCCCAGGCAACAGCGCGCAGTGCCATGATTGTTATAGTCTGGGGACGCATGCACGCATACAGGCACGAATGGGGGGCACGGGAGGCAGGCAAGCGACCAGGCAACAGCGTGCGGTGCCTTGCGTGTTTAGGTTTGGGGGGACACGCATGCATACAGGCACGAATGGGGGGCACGGGACTCCAGGCAAGCGACCAGGCAAAAGCGTGCGGCGCCTTGCGTGTTTAGGTTTGGGGGGACACGCATGCATACAGGCACGAATGGGGGGCACGGGAAGCCAGGCAAGAGACCAGGCAAAAGCGTGCGGGCCCTGCGTGTTAAGGTCTGAAGGATATGCATGCGTACATGCACGAAAGGGGGCACGGAAAGAGAGCCAAGCGACCAGGCAAAAGCGTGCGGCGCCCTGCGTGTTTAGGTTTGGGGGGACACGCATGCGTACAGGCACGAATGGGGGGCACGGGAAGCCAGGCAAGCGACCAGGCAACAGCATGCGGCGCCTTGCGTGTTTAGGTTTGGGGGGACACGCTTGCGTACAGGCACGAATGGGGGGCACGGGACTCCAGGCAAGCGACCAGGCAAAAGCGTGCGGCGCCTTGCGTGTTTAGGTTTGGGGGGACACGCATGCATACAGGCACGAATGGGGGGCACGGGAAGCCAGGCAAGAGACCAGGCAAAAGCGTGCGGGCCCTGCGTGTTAAGGTTTGAAGGATATGCATGCGTACATGCACGAAAGGGGGCACGGAAAGAGAGCCAAGCGACCAGGCAAAAGCGTGCGGCGCCCTGCGTGTTTAGGTTTGGGGGGACACGCATGCGTACAGGCACGAATGGGGGGCACGGGAAGCCAGGCAAGCGACCAGGCAACAGCGTGCGGCGCCTTGCGTGTTTAGGTTTGGGGGGACACGCATGCGTACAGGCACGAATGGGGGGCACGGGACTCCAGGCAAGCGACCAGGCAAAAGCGTGCGGCGCCTTGCGTGTTTAGGTTTGGGGGGACACGCATGCATACAGGCACGAATGGGGGGCACGGGAAGCCAGGCAAGCGCCCAGGCAAAAGCGTGCGGGACCTGCGTGTTAAGGTTTGAAGGATATGCATGCGTACATGCACGAAAGGGGGCACGGAAAGAGAGGCAAGCGACCAGGCAAAAGCGTGCGGCGCCCTGCGTGTTTAGGTTTGGGGGGACACGCATGCGTACAGGCACGAATTGGGGGCACGGGAAGCCAGGCAAGCGATCAGGCAACAGCGTGCGGCGCCTTGCGTGTTTAGGTTTGGGGGGACACGCTTGCGTACAGGCACGAATGGGGGGCACGGGAAGCCAGGCAAGCGCCCAGGCAACAGCGCGCAGTGCCATGATTGTTTATGTTTGGGGGGACACGCATGCATACAGGCACGAGTGGGGGCACGGGAAGCCAGGCAAGCGACCAGGCAAAAGCGTGCGGGCCCTGCGTGTTAAGGTTTGAAGGATATGCATGCGTACATGCACGAAAGGGGGCACGGAAAGAGAGGCAAGCGACTAGGCAAAAGCGTGCGGCGCCCTGCGTGTTTAGGTTTGGGGGGACACGCATGCGTACAGGCACGAATTGGGGGCACGGGAAGCCAGGCAAGCGATCAGGCAACAGCGTGCGGCGCCTTGCGTGTTTAGGTTTGGGGGGACACGCTTGCGTACAGGCACGAATGGGGGGCACGGGAAGCCAGGCAAGCGCCCAGGCAACAGCGCGCAGTGCCATGATTGTTTATGTTTGGGGGGACACGCATGCATACAGGCACGAATGGGGGGCACGGCAAGCCAGGCAAGAGACCAGGCAACAGCGTGCGGCGCCCTGCGTGTTTAGGTTTGGGGGGACATGCATGCACGCATACAGGCACGAAGGGGGGCACGGGAAGCCAGGCAAGCGCCCAGGCAAAAGCTTGCGGCGCCTTGCGTGTTTAGGTTTGGAAGGATATGCATGCGTACATGCACGAAAGGGGGCACGGGAAGCCAGGCAAGCGACCAGGCAACAGCGCGCAGTGCCATGATTGTCAAGGTTTGGGGGGACACGCATGCACGCATACAGGCACGAAGGGGGGCACGGGAAGCCAGGCAAGCGACCAGGCAAAAGCGTGCGGCGCCTTGCGTGTTTAGGTTTAGGGGGACACGCATGCATACAGGCACGAATGGGGGGGCACGGGAAGCCAGGCAAGAGACCAGGCAAAAGCGTGCGGCGCCTTGCTTGTTTAAGTCTGGGGGACCACGCACGCGTACCGGCACGAAGAAAAAAAGCCAAGCGCCCAGGCAACAGCGCGCAGTGCCATGATTGTTATAGTCTGGGGACGCATGCACGCATACAGGCACGAATGGGGGGCACGGGAGGCAGGCAAGCGACCAGGCAACAGCGTGCGGCGCCTTGCGTGTTTAGGTTTGGGGGGACACGCATGCGTACAGGCACGAATGGGGGGCACGGGAAGCCAGGCAAGCGACCAGGCAACAGCATGCGGCGCCTTGCGTGTTTAGGTTTGGGGGGACACGCTTGCGTACAGGCACGAATGGGGGGCACGGGAAGCCAGGCAAGCGACCAGGCAAAAGCGTGCGGCGCCTTGCGTGTTTAGGTTTGGGGGGACACGCATGCATACAGGCACGAATGGGGGGCACGGGAAGCCAGGCAAGAGACCAGGCAAAAGCGTGCGGGCCCTGCGTGTTAAGGTCTGAAGGATATGCATGCGTACATGCACGAAAGGGGGCACGGAAAGAGAGCCAAGCGACCAGGCAAAAGCGTGCGGCGCCCTGCGTGTTTAGGTTTGGGGGGACACGCATGCGTACAGGCACGAATGGGGGGCACGGGAAGCCAGGCAAGCGACCAGGCAACAGCATGCGGCGCCTTGCGTGTTTAGGTTTGGGGGGACACGCTTGCGTACAGGCACGAATGGGGGGCACGGGACTCCAGGCAAGCGACCAGGCAAAAGCGTGCGGCGCCTTGCGTGTTTAGGTTTGGGGGGACACGCATGCATACAGGCACGAATGGGGGGCACGGGAAGCCAGGCAAGAGACCAGGCAAAAGCGTGCGGGCCCTGCGTGTTAAGGTTTGAAGGATATGCATGCGTACATGCACGAAAGGGGGCACGGAAAGAGAGGCAAGCGACCAGGCAAAAGCGTGCGGCGCCCTGCGTGTTTAGGTTTGGGGGGACACGCATGCGTACAGGCACGAATGGGGGGCACGGGAAGCCAGGCAAGCGACCAGGCAACAGCGTGCGGCGCCTTGCGTGTTTAGGTTTGGGGGGACACGCATGCGTACAGGCACGAATGGGGGGCACGGGACTCCAGGCAAGCGACCAGGCAAAAGCGTGCGGCGCCTTGCGTGTTTAGGTTTGGGGGGACACGCTTGCGTACAGGCACGAATGGGGGGCACGGGAAGCCAGGCAAGCGCCCAGGCAAAAGCGTGCGGGACCTGCGTGTTAAGGTTTGAAGGATATGCATGCGTACATGCACGAAAGGGGGCACGGAAAGAGAGGCAAGCGACCAGGCAAAAGCGTGCGGCGCCCTGCGTGTTTAGGTTTGGGGGGACACGCATGCGTACAGGCACGAATTGGGGGCACGGGAAGCCAGGCAAGCGATCAGGCAACAGCGTGCGGCGCCTTGCGTGTTTAGGTTTGGGGGGACACGCTTGCGTACAGGCACGAATGGGGGGCACGGGAAGCCAGGCAAGCGCCCAGGCAACAGCGCGCAGTGCCATGATTGTTTATGTTTGGGGGGACACGCATGCATACAGGCACGAGTGGGGGCACGGGAAGCCAGGCAAGCGACCAGGCAAAAGCGTGCGGGCCCTGCGTGTTAAGGTTTGAAGGATATGCATGCGTACATGCACGAAAGGGGGCACGGAAAGAGAGGCAAGCGACCAGGCAAAAGCGTGCGGCGCCTTGCGTGTTTAGGTTTGGGGGGACACGCTTGCGTACAGGCACGAATGGGGGGCACGGGAAGCCAGGCAAGCGCCCAGGCAACAGCGCGCAGTGCCATGATTGTTTATGTTTGGGGGGACACGCATGCATACAGGCACGAATGGGGGGCACGGCAAGCCAGGCAAGAGACCAGGCAACAGCGCGCAGTGCCATGATTGTTAAGGTTTGGGGGGACATGCATGCACGCATACAGGCACGAAGGGGGGCACGGGAAGCCAGGCAAGCGACCAGGCAAAAGCTTGCGGCGCCTTGCGTGTTTAGGTTTGGAAGGATATGCATGCGTACATGCACGAAAGGGGGCACGGGAAGCCAGGCAAGCGACCAGGCAAAAGCTTGCGGCGCCTTGCGTGTTTAGGTTTGGAAGGATATGCATGCGTACATGCACGAAAGGGGGCACGGGAAGCCAGGCAAGCGACCAGGCAACAGCGCGCAGTGCCATGATTGTCAAGGTTTGGGGGGACACGCATGCACGCATACAGGCACGAAGGGGGGCACGGGAAGCCAGGCAAGCGACCAGGCAAAAGCTTGCGGCGCCTTGCGTGTTTAGGTTTAGGGGGACACGCATGCATACAGGCACGAATGGGGGGGCACGGGAAGCCAGGCAAGAGACCAGGCAAAAGCGTGCGGCGCCTTGCTTGTTTAAGTCTGGGGGACCACGCACGCGTACCGGCACGAAGAAAAAAAGCCAAGCGCCCAGGCAACAGCGCGCAGTGCCATGATTGTTATAGTCTGGGGACGCATGCACGCATACAGGCACGAATGGGGGGCACGGGAGGCAGGCAAGCGACCAGGCAACAGCGTGCGGTGCCTTGCGTGTTTAGGTTTGGGGGGACACGCATGCATACAGGCACGAATGGGGGGCACGGGACTCCAGGCAAGCGACCAGGCAAAAGCGTGCGGCGCCTTGCGTGTTTAGGTTTGGGGGGACACGCATGCATACAGGCACGAATGGGGGGCACGGGAAGCCAGGCAAGAGACCAGGCAAAAGCGTGCGGGCCCTGCGTGTTAAGGTCTGAAGGATATGCATGCGTACATGCACGAAAGGGGGCACGGGAAGCCAGGCAAGCGACCAGGCAAAAGCGTGCGGCGCCCTGCGTGTTTAGGTTTGGGGGGACACGCATGCGTACAGGCACGAATGGGGGGCACGGGAAGCCAGGCAAGCGACCAGGCAACAGCATGCGGCGCCTTGCGTGTTTAGGTTTGGGGGGACACGCTTGCGTACAGGCACGAATGGGGGGCACGGGACTCCAGGCAAGCGACCAGGCAAAAGCGTGCGGCGCCTTGCGTGTTTAGGTTTGGGGGGACACGCATGCATACAGGCACGAATGGGGGGCACGGGAAGCCAGGCAAGAGACCAGGCAAAAGCGTGCGGGCCCTGCGTGTTAAGGTTTGAAGGATATGCATGCGTACATGCACGAAAGGGGGCACGGGAAGCCAGGCAAGCGACCAGGCAAAAGCGTGCGGCGCCCTGCGTGTTTAGGTTTGGGGGGACACGCATGCGTACAGGCACGAATGGGGGGCACGGGAAGCCAGGCAAGCGACCAGGCAACAGCGTGCGGCGCCTTGCATGTTTAGGTTTGGGGGGACACGCATGCGTACAGGCACGAATGGGGGGCACGGGACTCCAGGCAAGCGACCAGGCAAAAGCGTGCGGCGCCTTGCGTGTTTAGGTTTGGGGGGACACGCATGCATACAGGCACGAGTGGGGGGCACGGGAAGCCAGGCAAGCGCCCAGGCAAAAGCGTGCGGGCCCTGCGTGTTAAGGTTTGAAGGATATGCATGCGTACATGCACGAAAGGGGGCACGGAAAGAGAGGCAAGCGACCAGGCAAAAGCGTGCGGCGCCCTGCGTGTTTAGGTTTGGGGGGACACGCATGCGTACAGGCACGAATTGGGGGCACGGGAAGCCAGGCAAGCGATCAGGCAACAGCGTGCGGCGCCTTGCGTGTTTAGGTTTGGGGGGACACGCTTGCGTACAGGCACGAATGGGGGGCACGGGAAGCCAGGCAAGCGCCCAGGCAACAGCGCGCAGTGCCATGATTGTTTATGTTTGGGGGGACACGCATGCATACAGGCACGAATGGGGGGCACGGCAAGCCAGGCAAGAGACCAGGCAACAGCGCGCAGTGCCATGATTGTTAAGGTTTGGGGGGACATGCATGCACGCATACAGGCACGAAGGGGGGCACGGGAAGCCAGGCAAGCGACCAGGCAAAAGCTTGCGGCGCCTTGCGTGTTTAGGTTTGGAAGGATATGCATGCGTACATGCACGAAAGGGGGCACGGGAAGCCAGGCAAGCGACCAGGCAACAGCGCGCAGTGCCATGATTGTCAAGGTTTGGGGGGACACGCATGCACGCATACAGGCACGAAGGGGGGCACGGGAAGCCAGGCAAGCGACCAGGCAAAAGCGTGCGGCGCCTTGCGTGTTTAGGTTTGGGGGGACACGCATGCGTACAGGCACGAATGGGGGGCACGGGAAGCCAGGCAAGCGACCAGGCAACAGCGTGCGGCGCCTTGCGTGTTTAGGTTTGGGGGGACACGCATGCATACAGGCACGAAGGGGGGCACGGGAAGAGAGGCAAGCGACCAGGCAAAAGCGTGCGGCGCCTTGCGTGTTTAGGTTTGGGGGGACACGCATGCGTACAGGTACGAATGGGCGGCACGGGAAGCCAGGCAAGCGATCAAGCAACAGCGTGCGGCGCCTTGCGTGTTCAGGTTTGAAGGATATGCATGCGTACAGGCACGAAGGGGGGCACGGGAAGAGAGGCAAGCAACCAGACAAAAGCGTGCGGCGCCCTGTTTGTTTAGGTTTGGGGGACCACGCACGCGTACAGGCACGAATGGGGGCACGGGAAGCCAGGCAAGCGACCAGGCAACAGCGTGCGGCGCCTTGCGTGTTTAGGTTTGGGGGGACACGCATGCGTACAGGCACGAATGGGGGGCACGGGAAGCCAGGCAAGCGACCAGGCAACAGCGTGCGGCGCCTTGCGTGTTTAGGTTTGGGGGGACACGCATGCATACAGGCACGAAGGGGGGCACGGGAAGAGAGGCAAGCGACCAGGCAAAAGCGTGCGGCGCCTTGCGTGTTTAGGTTTGGGGGGACACGCATGCGTACAGGCACGAATGGGGGGCACGGGAAGCCAGGCAAGCGACCAGGCAACAGCGTGCGGCGCCTTGCGTGTTTAGGTTTGGGGGGACACGCATGCATACAGGCACGAAGGGGGGCACGGGAAGAGAGGCAAGCGACCAGGCAACAGCGTGCGGCGCCTTGCGTGTTTAGGTTTGGGGGGACACGCATGCGTACAGGTACGAATGGGCGGCACGGGAAGCCAGGCAAGCGATCAAGCAACAGCGTGCGGCGCCTTGCGTGTTCAGGTTTGAAGGATATGCATGCGTACAGGCACGAAGGGGGGCACGGGAAGAGAGGCAAGCAACCAGACAAACGCGTGCGGCGCCCTGTTTGTTTAGGTTTGGGGGACCACGCACGCGTACAGGCACGAATGGGGGCACGGGAAGCCAGGCAAGCGACCAGGCAACAGCGTGCGGCGCCTTGCGTGTTTAGGTTTGGGGGGACACGCATGCGTACAGGCACGAGTGGGGGGCACGGGAAGCCAGGCAAGCGACCAGGCAAAAGCTTGCGGCGCCTTGCGTGTTTAGGTTTGGAAGGATATGCATGCGTACATGCACGAAAGGGGGCACGGGAAGCCAGGCAAGCGACCAGGCAACAGCGCGCAGTGCCATGATTGTCAAGGTTTGGGGGGACACGCATGCACGCATACAGGCACGAAGGGGGGCACGGGAAGCCAGGCAAGCGACCAGGCAACAGCGTGCGGCGCCTTGCGTGTTTAGGTTTGGGGGGACACGCATGCATACAGGCACGAAGGGGGGCACGGGAAGAGAGGCAAGCGACCAGGCAACAGCGTGCGGCGCCTTGCGTGTTTAGGTTTGGGGGGACACGCATGCGTACAGGTACGAATGGGCGGCACGGGAAGCCAGGCAAGCGATCAAGCAACAGCGTGCGGCGCCTTGCGTGTTCAGGTTTGAAGGATATGCATGCGTACAGGCACGAAGGGGTGCACGGGAAGAGAGGCAAGCAACCAGACAAAAGCGTGCGGCGCCCTGTTTGTTTAGGTTTGGGGGACCACGCACGCGTACAGGCACGAATGGGGGCACGGGAAGCCAGGCAAGCGACCAGGCAACAGCGTGCGGCGCCTTGTGTGTTTAGGTTTGGGGGGACACGCATGCGTACAGGCACGAGTGGGGGGCACGGGAAGCCAGGCAAGCGCCCAGGCAACAGCGCGCAGTGCCATGATTGTTAAGGTTTGGGGGGACACGCACGCGTACAGGCACGAAGGGGGGCACGGGAAGCCAGGCAAGCGACCAGGCAAAAGCGTGCGGCGCCTTGCGTGTTTAGGTTTGGGGGGACACGCATGCGTACAGGCACGAATGGGCGGCACGGGAAGCCAGGCAAGCGATCAAGCAACAGCGTGCGGCGCCTTGCGTGTTCAGGTTTGAAGGATATGCATGCGTACAGGCACGAAGGGGGGCACGGGAAGAGAGGCAAGCAACCAGACAAAAGCGTGCGGCGCCCTGTTTGTTTAGGTTTGGGGGACCACGCACGCGTACAGGCACGAATGGGGGCACGGGAAGCCAGGCAAGCGACCAGGCAACAGCGTGCGGCGCCTTGCGTGTTTAGGTTTGGGGGGACACGCATGCGTACAGGCACGAGTGGGGGGCACGGGAAGCCAGGCAAGCGACCAGGCAAAAGCTTGCGGCGCCTTGCGTGTTTAGGTTTGGAAGGATATGCATGCGTACATGCACGAAAGGGGGCACGGGAAGCCAGGCAAGCGACCAGGCAACAGCGCGCAGTGCCATGATTGTCAAGGTTTGGGGGGACACGCATGCACGCATACAGGCACGAAGGGGGGCACGGGAAGCACGGCAAGCGACCAGGCAAAAGCGTGCGGCGCCTTGCGTGTTCAGGTTTGAAGGATATGCATGCGTACAGGCACGAAGGGGGGCACGGGAAGAGAGGCAAGCAACCAGACAAAAGCGTGCGGCGCCCTGTTTGTTTAGGTTTGGGGGACCACGCACGCGTACAGGCACGAATGGGGGCACGGGAAGCCAGGCAAGCGACCAGGCAACAGCGTGCGGCGCCTTGCGTGTTTAGGTTTGGGGGGACACGCATGCGTACAGGCACGAATGGGGGGCACGGGAAGCCAGGCAAGCGACCAGGCAACAGCGTGCGGCGCCTTGCGTGTTTAGGTTTGGGGGGACACGCATGCATACAGGCACGAAGGGGGGCACGGGAAGAGAGGCAAGCGACCAGGCAAAAGCGTGCGGCGCCTTGCGTGTTTAGGTTTGGGGGGACACGCATGCGTACAGGCACGAATGGGCGGCACGGGAAGCCAGGCAAGCGATCAAGCAACAGCGTGCGGCGCCTTGCGTGTTCAGGTTTGAAGGATATGCATGCGTACAGGCACGAAGGGGGGCACGGGAAGAGAGGCAAGCAACCAGACAAAAGCGTGCGGCGCCCTGTTTGTTTAGGTTTGGGGGACCACGCACGCGTACAGGCACGAATGGGGGCACGGGAAGCCAGGCAAGCGACCAGGCAACAGCGTGCGGCGCCTTGCGTGTTTAGGTTTGGGGGGACACGCATGCGTACAGGCACGAATGGGGGGCACGGGAAGCCAGGCAAGCGACCAGGCAACAGCGTGCGGCGCCTTGCGTGTTTAGGTTTGGGGGGACACGCATGCATACAGGCACGAAGGGGGGCACGGGAAGAGAGGCAAGCGACCAGGCAAAAGCGTGCGGCGCCTTGCGTGTTTAGGTTTGGGGGGACACGCATGCGTACAGGCACGAATGGGGGGCACGGGAAGCCAGGCAAGCGACCAGGCAACAGCGTGCGGCGCCTTGCGTGTTTAGGTTTGGGGGGACACGCATGCATACAGGCACGAAGGGGGGCACGGGAAGAGAGGCAAGCGACCAGGCAACAGCGTGCGGCGCCTTGCGTGTTTAGGTTTGGGGGGACACGCATGCGTACAGGTACGAATGGGCGGCACGGGAAGCCAAGCAAGCGATCAAGCAACAGTGTGCGGCGCCTTGCGTGTTCAGGTTTGAAGGATATGCATGCGTACAGGCACGAAGGGGGGCACGGGAAGAGAGGCAAGCAACCAGACAAAAGCGTGCGGCGCCCTGTTTGTTTAGGTTTGGGGGACCACGCACGCGTACAGGCACGAATGGGGGCACGGGAAGCCAGGCAAGCGACCAGGCAACAGCGTGCGGCGCCTTGTGTGTTTAGGTTTGGGGGGACACGCATGCGTACAGGCACGAGTGGGGGGCACGGGAAGCCAGGCAAGCGCCCAGGCAAAAGCGTGCGGCGCCTTGCGTGTTTAGGTTTGGGGGGACACGCATGCGTACAGGTACGAATGGGCGGCACGGGAAGCCAGGCAAGCGATCAAGCAACAGCGTGCGGCGCCTTGCGTGTTCAGGTTTGAAGGATATGCATGCGTACAGGCACGAAGGGGGGCACGGGAAGAGAGGCAAGCAACCAGACAAACGCGTGCGGCGCCCTGTTTGTTTAGGTTTGGGGGACCACGCACGCGTACAGGCACGAATGGGGGCACGGGAAGCCAGGCAAGCGACCAGGCAACAGCGTGCGGCGCCTTGCGTGTTTAGGTTTGGGGGGACACGCATGCGTACAGGCACGAATGGGGGGCACGGGAAGCCAGGCAAGCGACCAGGCAACAGCGTGCGGCGCCTTGCGTGTTTAGGTTTGGGGGGACACGCATGCATACAGGCACGAAGGGGGGCACGGGAAGAGAGGCAAGCGACCAGGCAACAGCGTGCGGCGCCTTGCGTGTTTAGGTTTGGGGGGACACGCATGCGTACAGGCACGAATGGGGGGCACGGGAAGCCAGGCAAGCGACCAGGCAACAGCGTGCGGCGCCTTGCGTGTTTAGGTTTGGGGGGACACGCATGCATACAGGCACGAAGGGGGGCACGGGAAGAGAGGCAAGCGACCAGGCAACAGCGTGCGGCGCCTTGCGTGTTTAGGTTTGGGGGGACACGCATGCGTACAGGTACGAATGGGCGGCACGGGAAGCCAGGCAAGCGATCAAGCAACAGTGTGCGGCGCCTTGCGTGTTCAGGTTTGAAGGATATGCATGCGTACAGGCACGAAGGGGGGCACGGGAAGAGAGGCAAGCAACCAGACAAAAGCGTGCGGCGCCCTGTTTGTTTAGGTTTGGGGGACCACGCACGCGTACAGGCACGAATGGGGGCACGGGAAGCCAGGCAAGCGACCAGGCAACAGCGTGCGGCGCCTTGTGTGTTTAGGTTTGGGGGGACACGCATGCGTACAGGCACGAGTGGGGGGCACGGGAAGCCAGGCAAGCGCCCAGGCAACAGCGCGCAGTGCCATGATTGTTAAGGTTTGGGGGGACACGCACGCGTACAGGCACGAAGGGGGGCACGGGAAGCCAGGCAAGCGACCAGGCAAAAGCGTGCGGCGCCTTGCGTGTTTAGGTTTGGGGGGGACACGCATGCGTACAGGCACGAATGGGCGGCACGGGAAGCCAGGCAAGCGATCAAGCAACAGCGTGCGGCGCCTTGCGTGTTCAGGTTTGAAGGATATGCATGCGTACAGGCACGAAGGGGGGCACGGGAAGAGAGGCAAGCAACCAGACAAAAGCGTGCGGCGCCCTGTTTGTTTAGGTTTGGGGGACCACGCACGCGTACAGGCACGAATGGGGGCACGGGAAGCCAGGCAAGCGACCAGGCAACAGCGTGCGGCGCCTTGCGTGTTTAGGTTTGGGGGGACACGCATGCGTACAGGCACGAGTGGGGGGCACGGGAAGCCAGGCAAGCGACCAGGCAAAAGCTTGCGGCGCCTTGCGTGTTTAGGTTTGGAAGGATATGCATGCGTACATGCACGAAAGGGGGCACGGGAAGCCAGGCAAGCGACCAGGCAACAGCGCGCAGTGCCATGATTGTCAAGGTTTGGGGGGACACGCATGCACGCATACAGGCACGAAGGGGGGCACGGGAAGCCAGGCAAGCGACCAGGCAAAAGCGTGCGGCGCCTTGCGTGTTCAGGTTTGAAGGATATGCATGCGTACAGGCACGAAGGGGGGCACGGGAAGAGAGGCAAGCAACCAGACAAAAGCGTGCGGCGCCCTGTTTGTTTAGGTTTGGGGGACCACGCACGCGTACAGGCACGAATGGGGGCACGGGAAGCCAGGCAAGCGACCAGGCAACAGCGTGCGGCGCCTTGCGTGTTTAGGTTTGGGGGGACACGCATGCGTACAGGCACGAATGGGGGGCACGGGAAGCCAGGCAAGCGACCAGGCAACAGCGTGCGGCGCCTTGCGTGTTTAGGTTTGGGGGGACACGCATGCATACAGGCACGAAGGGGGGCACGGGAAGAGAGGCAAGCGACCAGGCAAAAGCGTGCGGCGCCTTGCGTGTTTAGGTTTGGGGGGACACGCATGCGTACAGGTACGAATGGGCGGCACGGGAAGCCAGGCAAGCGATCAAGCAACAGCGTGCGGCGCCTTGCGTGTTCAGGTTTGAAGGATATGCATGCGTACAGGCACGAAGGGGGGCACGGGAAGAGAGGCAAGCAACCAGACAAAAGCGTGCGGCGCCCTGTTTGTTTAGGTTTGGGGGACCACGCACGCGTACAGGCACGAATGGGGGCACGGGAAGCCAGGCAAGCGACCAGGCAACAGCGTGCGGCGCCTTGCGTGTTTAGGTTTGGGGGGACACGCATGCGTACAGGCACGAATGGGGGGCACGGGAAGCCAGGCAAGCGACCAGGCAACAGCGTGCGGCGCCTTGCGTGTTTAGGTTTGGGGGGACACGCATGCATACAGGCACGAAGGGGGGCACGGGAAGAGAGGCAAGCGACCAGGCAAAAGCGTGCGGCGCCTTGCGTGTTTAGGTTTGGGGGGACACGCATGCGTACAGGCACGAATGGGGGGCACGGGAAGAGAGGCAAGCGACCAGGCAACAGCGTGCGGCGCCTTGCGTGTTTAGGTTTGGGGGGACACGCATGCGTACAGGTACGAATGGGCGGCACGGGAAGCCAGGCAAGCGATCAAGCAACAGCGTGCGGCGCCTTGCGTGTTCAGGTTTGAAGGATATGCATGCGTACAGGCACGAAGGGGGGCACGGGAAGAGAGGCAAGCAACCAGACAAAAGCGTGCGGCGCCCTGTTTGTTTAGGTTTGGGGGACCACGCACGCGTACAGGCACGAAGGGGGGCACGGGAAGCCAGGCAAGCGACCAGGCAACAGCGTGCGGCGCCTTGCGTGTTTAGGTTTGGGGGGACACGCATGCGTACAGGCACGAATGGGGGGCACGGGAAGCCAGGCAAGCGACCAGGCAACAGCGTGCGGCGCCTTGCGTGTTTAGGTTTGGGGGGACACGCATGCGTACAGGCACGAATGGGCGGCACGGGAAGCCAGGCAAGCGATCAAGCAACAGCGTGCGGCGCCTTGCGTGTTTAGGTTTGGGGGGACACGCATGCGTACAGGCACGAATGGGGGGCACGGGAAGCCAGGCAAGCGACCAGGCAACAGCGTGCGGCGCCTTGCGTGTTTAGGTTTGGGGGGACACGCATGCATACAGGCACGAAGGGGGGCACGGGAAGAGAGGCAAGCGACCAGGCAAAAGCGTGCGGCGCCTTGCGTGTTTAGGTTTGGGGGGACACGCATGCGTACAGGCACGAATGGGCGGCACGGGAAGCCAGGCAAGCGACCAGGCAACAGCGTGCGGCGCCTTGCGTGTTTAGGTTTGGGGGGACACGCATGCGTACAAGCACGAATGGGGGGCACGGGAAGCCAGGCAAGCGATCAGGCAACAGCGTGCGGCGCCATGATTGTTAAGGTTTGGGGGGACACGCACGCGTACAGGCACGAAGGGGGGCACGGGAAGCCAGGCAAGCGACCAGGCAAAAGCGTGCGGCGCCTTGCGTGTTTAGGTTTGGGGGGACACGCATGCGTACAGGCACGAATGGGCGGCACGGGAAGCCAGGCAAGCGATCAAGCAACAGCGTGCGGCGCCTTGCGTGTTCAGGTTTGAAGGATATGCATGCGTACAGGCACGAAGGGGGGCACGGGAAGAGAGGCAAGCAACCAGACAAAAGCGTGCGGCGCCCTGTTTGTTTAGGTTTGGGGGACCACGCACGCGTACAGGCACGAATGGGGGCACGGGAAGCCAGGCAAGCGACCAGGCAACAGCGTGCGGCGCCTTGCGTGTTTAGGTTTGGGGGGACACGCATGCGTACAGGCACGAGTGGGGGGCACGGGAAGCCAGGCAAGCGCCCAGGCAACAGCGTGCGGCGCCATGATTGTTAAGGTTTGGGGGGACACGCATGCGTACAGGCACGAAGGGGGGCACGGGAAGCCAGGCAAGCGACCAGGCAAAAGCGTGCGGCGCCTTGCGTGTTTAGGTTTGGGGGGACACGCATGCGTACAGGCACGAATGGGCGGCACGGGAAGCCAGGCAAGCGATCAAGCAACAGCGTGCGGCGCCTTGCGTGTTCAGGTTTGAAGGATATGCATGCGTACAGGCACGAAGGGGGGCACGGGAAGAGAGGCAAGCAACCAGACAAAAGCGTGCGGCGCCCTGTTTGTTTAGGTTTGGGGGACCACGCACGCGTACAGGCACGAATGGGGGCACGGGAAGCCAGGCAAGCGACCAGGCAACAGCGTGCGGCGCCTTGCGTGTTTAGGTTTGGGGGGACACGCATGCGTACAGGCACGAGTGGGGGGCACGGGAAGCCAGGCAAGCGACCAGGCAACAGCGTGCGGCGCCTTGCGTGTTTAGGTTTGGGGGGACACGCATGCGTACAGGCACGAATGGGGGGCACGGGAAGCCAGGCAAGCGACCAGGCAACAGCGTGCGGCGCCTTGCGTGTTTAGGTTTGGGGGGACACGCATGCGTACAGGCACGAGTGGGGGGCACGGGAAGCCAGGCAAGCGACCAGGCAACAGCATGCGGCGCCTTGCGTGTTTAGTTTTAGGGGGACACGCATGCATACAGGCACGAAGGGGGGGCACGGGAAGCCAGGCAAGCGACCAGGCAAAAGCGTGCGGCGCCTTGCGTGTTTAGGTTTGGGGGGACACGCATGCGTACAGGCACGAATGGGGGGCACGGGAAGAGAGGCAAGCGACCAGGCAACAGCATGCGGCGCCTTGCGTGTTTAGGTTTGGGGGGACACGCATGCGTACAGGCACGAATGGGGGGCACGGGAAGCCAGGCAAGCGATCAGGCAACAGCGTGCGGCGCCATGATTGTTAAGGTTTGGGGGGACACGCATGCACGCATACAGGCACGAAGGGGGGCACGGGAAGCCAGGCAAGCGACCAGGCAAAAGCGTGCGGGCCCTGCGTGTTAAGGTTTGAAGGATATGCATGCGTACATGCACGAAAGGGGGCACGGAAAGCCAGGCAAGCGACCAGGCAAAAGCGTGCGGCGCCTTGCGTGTTTAGGTTTGGGGGGACACGCATGCGTACAGGCACGAATGGGGGGCACGGGACTCCAGGCAAGCGACCAGGCAAAAGCGTGCGGCGCCTTGCGTGTTTAGGTTTGGGGGGACACGCATGCACGCATACAGGCACGAAGGGGGGCACGGGAAGAGAGGCAAGCGACCAGGCAAAAGCGTGCGGCGCCTTGCGTGTTTAGGTTTGGGGGGACACGCATGCGTACAGGCACGAATGGGGGGCACGGGAAGCCAGGCAAGCGATCAGGCAACAGCGTGCGGCGCCATGATTGTTAAGGTTTGGGGGGACACGCATGCACGCATACAGGCACGAAGGGGGGCACGGGAAGCCAGGCAAGCGACCAGGCAAAAGCGTGCGGCGCCTTGCGTGTTTAGGTTTGGGGGGACACGCATGCATACAGGCACGAATGGGGGGCACGGGAAGCCAGCCAAGCGACCCGTGCGAGCGCGGTTGTCGGTAAATATGTATGTGAGTGATACGCGTGTGCGCAAGCACATGCTGCTCCCATGCCGTTGTGCATGGGGCCAAAACCTGGCTTTGTGGAAGGGGGCGACTGGTGCTCCGCATTGCCATGCCCGCTTGCTTTGGCAGAGGCCTACCACTATAAAATACATGGCTACTCTAGGTGATGCTGTGACGGTGTGCGCGGACGCGCGTGTGCGTAGCAGCATTGCATGGTGGGACGCTCAAGTTGGGCGACATGTGGTGTGCTCTGGACCGTTTGTTGCAGCGTGCCTCTATCATGCAAGATTGTGGTTCTAGCTGCGGCTGACGGCTGACGGCGCAGTTGACATAGCTGTCACTTGCTGTGGGGGTCGCCGGGTCGGGCTCGCTCCCGGCTTGAATTCGCCCGGTTGCGGAAGCCGGTTTGAATGTCTATTGAATGGTGTTGGTGGTGGACACTGCACGGGGACTGGACTTGGCTCGCCCATTTTTGCCTGGCTGTGCCACCTCACCAGTCGCTGTCCCGTGCGAGCGCGGTTGTCGGTAAATATGTATGTGAGTGATACGCGTGTGCGCAAGCACATGCTGCTCCCATGCCGTTGTGCATGGGGCCAAAACCTGGCTTTGTGGAAGGGGGCGACTGGTGCCCCGCATTGCCATGCCCGCTTGCTTTGGCAGAGGCCTACCACTATAAAATACATGGCTACTCTAGGTGATGCTGTGACGGTGTGCGCGGACGCGCGTGTGCGTAGCAGCATTGCATGGTGGGACGCTCAAGTTGGGCGACATGTGGTGTGCTCTGGACCGTTTGTTGCAGCGTGCCTCTATCATGCAAGATTGTGGTTCTAGCTGCGGCTGACGGCTGACGGCGCAGTTGACATAGCTGTCACTTGCTGTGGGGGTCGCCGGGTCGGGCTCGCTCCCGGCTTGAATTAGCCCGGTTGCGGAAGCCGGTTTGAATGTCTATTGAATGGTGTTGGTGGTAGACACTGCACTAGCAGCGCCCTGACGGCAGTGCCAGCAGTGACGGGCGCGGGCGATGTTGTTCCCAGCCTGCCCCTCCCCGAGGACGCCGAGCGCACGGTGACGGCGCTAGGCTGGCTGCCGCCGGTGCAGGCGCTGGAACCCGCACCAGAGCCAGGGGCCTGGTGCCTCACAGCACCCCTATGGGGCAACCCGCTCCTTTGCCCTTGGGGTGGATGGTTCAACCGTGAGTGAATAGCGTCATGGGACGAGTTTGCTCGAGGTCATGGGTTCGATTCCCATACACTCCCCCGATTTCGGTCGGGATGAAATGCCTAGGGATAAGTGGTCGGCCGGACGAGTTTAGGACTTAGTCGATGAGCCCGGATTCGGTCCACTAGGGCGGCCGCGAGCTCCTATAAAGTAAGAAGTATCGATCGATCGGGTGAACGGTTAGGCGGCAGAAGTCACGGTGGAGACGTTGGCGTGCAGGTGGCACGCCCCTGAAGTCCAGAGCAGTTCGCTCGCGACCCGGGTCACCAGGTCCTTCTTGTAACCATGCATTCTTTGCCCTCCGCCCCCGGCTGAGGGCGGCGAGGCAGACCCGGACCTGGCGTCCGAGGAGGAGCCGGCGCCAGAAGCTACCCTTGCCAGCGCCGCGCAGTACACGCAGGGCCGCGGCCTTGACTACCGCCACAGGGCACTACGTGCCTGTGCGCGGCTGCTCACCATTGGCGACCTGGTACGAGCATACGACGCGCGCCCGCTCGACACGGCCGCAATCGTCGACTGGGCAGGGTGGCTGAGAGCCCACCTGGGCCCAACAGACGCACGCCAGCGTCGCCGCGGCCCCACGCTCGTCGCCCTCCAGGGCCTGGTTGATGACATCCCACCAGCGTGGATAAACGCCGCACGGGCCCACGCCGCACAGCTTGCGGGCCCCGGCCCCGCCCCGCCCCCCGCCCCCTCCACCTCCTCCGTCATCAGCACCATCATCATGCCGCGCATGGGATGGGTGTTGCCCGGCACCGAGTCCGTCAAAATTCCCCTGGAGAAGCTGACCGTCCGCATGGCCACAGCCCTGCAGCTGGACAGCATAGCGGCACGCCGTGCCGGACTCCACGAGGACTATGAGCGGGCGGCCCTTGGCCTGCCGCCCCGCTCGGAGGCACAGCGTGAGGACCTGCCTGAAGCTGCGGCAGCGGCGCTCGGCACTCTTCGGGGCACCCTTGCGCGCCTGTGGCAGCACGTCCGGTGGGAGCGGCGCCATTTCGAGACTTTGTCGCGGCTGGCCATCGACGCCGTGCCGCTGCCGGGCAACACTCACATGCCCACGGCTCGACGTGAGCCGTGCGGCTGTGGACAGTACGGCCATGGCAGCGCCACAACGGGGCCAGCCGCCGCCACCCCGTCTGCGCCGCGGCAGCACCACTTCTGGGGCTGCGCAGTGGCAAAGGCGGTGGTGGCGCAGATCAACGCACACACCCCGGGGCCCCAGCCCGTCAGCCAAGCCCAGCTGTGGCTAGTGCAGGCGCCCTCGGGCATCCAGCAGTGCGTGTGGGATGTGGTGGCGATGGCGGCGCTTGCCGCCATAGAACACGGCCGGGTGCGGCTGCGCGGGATGACGCGCGCTGCAGCGGCCAAGAAAGACTAAGCGGCGGCAGCGGCGACAGCACCCACCGAGGCAGCGGCGGCGGCAGCAGCGGGGGCGGACGCCGACCCAGATGAGGTCCCGCCCACACAGCTGACGCCGCCGCAGCCAGGCGTCAACCCCATCGAGCTTGCGTGCGCTCGCGCAGTCGCGGACTTTTGGTCGCGGCTGCTGCAGTTCGCGCAACTTGGTGTGCCCCGAAAGGGCTGGGAAGGTGTTGACGCCACCCACCCGATCCTAGCGGTTGTGGACGGGATGCTGCTCTGCGCGCTTCCGCAAGCTATGGAGCTGGAGCTGGAGGAGTGACCGGGATCAGCCTTCTCGAGTAGAAGAATCGCCATAGCAATGAGCCGCGGACATAGCGGCTGAATCTAGGGACCAGCAGGGTTGGGAAGGGTTGGGAGGGTCAAGGGGAGTGTGCGCCAGGGTTTCGGGTCAACGGAGCTGAGGGTGGGTTGGGTGCCGGAGCACCCCGGGCGTTTCTCGGCCAAGACCGGCCTGGTAGTCTGACGCGTTTGTGGCTGCCCTTTGGCATAGTCTGCCCTGGCGTCGAGTGCTGGTTAGGTGGTTGTCGAGGCTGTGAAAGGCTGCGGGGTCGCTGGACTCAGCCCCGTAGCCACCTGTCGCTGTGCTGTTGCGTGCGGTGTGTCGTCTGTCCGGTGCTCGTGTTGCTGCGGTGCTGGCCCTCCAGCCTAGAGCTTTGTGAGCCCGCTGGGCCCTGCGTTGTAGTACCAGCAGTAACCCTTCTGAGGCTTCTGGCGTGGTCCAGGGTGGTTGGAGCGTCCCCCCGGTGGACTCCAGAGCTTGGCTGCGCTCTGGGCAGGGGAGACGCGTGATAGCGGCAGCGTGTGGCCTAAATGCCTCGCTGTCGCTGGCTGTCCCGAGTACTTGCTCACGAGACTCGTCAGGCCGCCTGTAAACCCGTTGTTACACAATGACACAACACGCACACAACATTCACACAATGACACAACACACACACACACACATGCACACAATGACACAACGCGTACACAACATGCACACAATTTTTTTTTTGCTAAACCAGAGTATACCAATCATGTAATACGCAAGCACTACTCGTTGACAACACAACGCCACACAACACCACACAACGACACACAACAACACTACCACGGCGCTGCGCTGCTCCGCGCTTGCTGCGCTGCCGTTACGCTAGGCATCTGTGCACCTGCTTACAAAAATGGGTGCGCACAAGCTCAGCACACCAACTCGGGATGAGGCCGCCGCTACTTGGAGCTCGACCGATTGGCAGTATGGAGCTGCTGAGTGGGATAAGATGAAATCAAACAAGAAATTTGGGCTGCCCGATTACTTCAGCGACCTGTATATTCGAATCAGCCTCCTGGATGCCGCGCTCAGCCGTAGCCTCGACCAGACTGACACCAGATACGCTGAAACGCTTGAACAAATCTGTGACCTCCGCAAGGAACTCGCGCAGCTGAGGGAGAGGCGCGCATCCTCTATGGATGCATCAACATTGAGTTCGGGCTCTGCTTCTGACGATGATGAGGACAAGTATCTGGTGCTGCGGAACCTGGACATGGAGCAAATGTGGAAGGCGGCGGGCAACGACTTCACGTGACTAAGTGGCCTGGAGGAGGGCGCGCTGACGTACGTGCGGTCTTGGGCACAGGGCAACATCATGTTAAGCGTGGCGGTGCAGGTCGAGGAGGGGAGGCGCGCGGATGTCCTGAAAGCTGCTAAGGGGTGGAGGCAGGAGTCCGGAGTAGTGGTGGCTCCGTACCTGTCGCGGCAGAGCATGCAGTTGCGGAAACAGAGAACGGAGGTCTTTCGGGGCCTCTATGAGGCGGGGGCTAATCCGAAGTGGGTGGGCTGCGCTGACATCTGCTTCACAAACGGACAGGGAGAACGCGTGATGCACCAGTTCTGAGGCTGCGATAAGGGTGCTGATGCCGGTGTGGCGCTGGGGTGGCTTGAGTGTGGTTGGCGCTAAGGCTGGGGTAGTTCACACAACTGACATAATGGTACACAATTTTACACAACCGTACACAACATTACACAACGTTTCACAACGCACACAAGCTTACAAAACTTCACACAACATACACAACGTTTGACTGTCATTTTTCTGCTGTTGCTTTAGTGGATTTGTCGGTCTTGGTACTTTTTGATTCGAGGCGAGGAGCCCTGGCGGCTCGTTCAGTCTCGTTACAGGCTCTGAGATGCCCACACATCCACCTGTAACACACTACTACTACTACAATGACACAACGCACACACAACATGCACACAAATGACACAACGCGCACACAACTAGTACCTTACGACACAACGACAACATAACGTCTGTTTTCTCTTCCTTTTCTGTTTCTTCTGTGGACTTGACGTTGCTGGATTTGGGGATTAAGAGACGAGGAGCCCTCGCGGCTCGTTTAGTCTCGTTACGGGGTATGATGCCCACACATCCACCTGTAACACATCATCACACACTTTCATTTGCGTCGGTTCATTCGTTCGTGCATGCGCAGAGACCAACTCGCGACGACCCTAAATTCGGGGTAAACTCGTTTCCGGTCGAGTTCCCCAGAAATTTTTTTATGAGTATCAGCTAAGTAAGAGCTTTAAGCAAATGCTATTATCTTGGGGCGCGTTCGGCAGGCTTGCCATTCGCCCGTGCTAATCACAGCCAAGGATGAGATTCAAAACCAAGCACAACTCCACCTTTGCCACGAATAGATTCAAGCACAGCAGGCAACTTGACCAGCGTATGCTTCCAATAAAAAGCACGAAGTTCCCGCAAATTAAAGTCAGATATTCCTGAAGTGGACACATGGCGTCCGGCTTGCACATCGAAACGCTTAGCGTTATAAATAGCATCGGAGGCAGCTACGCTAGTCTCCATGGCAGTTGGATGTCGGGCATAAAGGTAGTGAATTGTTCTTGACATTACTAAGGATCTATTAAAGAAATAAAGATGTGAATCGACAATCATTACGCGCCGTGACTGAAAATAAAAATGGTTCCATATAACTAGCTGATATGCATATAAGCCACCAAGAAATATGAGACGTTCCATACTTTCACCTACATACTCCTTATACAATTTTTCATAATAAAAGAATTGACATGTAAAAGTTTTACACAATAACAATGATTCAAACAATGAAGAAAACTTCGACCTGTTCACATCATTGATGAATCGTCCAACAATATCATTTAAAGAATCCTTGAATAAAAACTGAGTCCGTTCCGATGGTACAGCTGTGCTTCGCCAGTGGTTCCACAAGCTTTCCACCCTCTCCGATGGGTCCCTTAACATTGCAATTACTTTCGCATCCCTATTTAAAAAGGACAGCTGCACAGGAGCATACGGGGACATCAAATTACACGGTGACGCGTCGATTGTAAGACCAGCTGGTTTTTGCAAACATGCAGCAAGTGCAAAGCTATCGTTGATATAGCAACATGGGTGTCCGAGTTTGGAGAGGTATTGCATAAAAAAATTTGAAGACAGAGACAAAGACATTAAAGGAAAAAGTTCTGCATTTTTAAATATCCTAGGCTCCTTAGCCACATTACGCCGGCATGCGGCTGATGCTTTCTCAGAGGAGTAAATTGGCGGCTCAGGTCTGTCAGTATCATTGGATATTATAAGTTGGTGATACAAGTCTGTGGTTCCGCCCTTTGCGGTGCCAATCAGGACTATAGCGGGTATGCTTCCAAGGCATCCAGTTGCACATAATAGAAATGTAGAGAAGACAAGAAACATGGTTCTGGGTATTTTGAGGCAGAGCGATGTTATTTTGTATAGTGTCGCCACCGGCAACACTTGAATTCTGTATAGTGTCGCCACCGGCAACCCCCCTCGCGTCAAGTAACCGTGCGAGGAGAGCGACCGCAGGCGCACGCGCGAGGAGAGCGACCAGTTTCTCGGTCAGGAAATCGCTGTATGTCGCGCTGAGAACTCGGAGCTGCTCCAAATGATTGCCAAGTAACGCCGGACTGCCTGATCATGATTTATAATTCACTACCTGCGCGTGTGCTTCGCGCCTGCGCTGCGTTTGTGCTGCCAAGACAAGTGCCCGCGTGCACGTACGCTGGGCCTCTGCGCGTCTGCCGGCCGTCCGCACACACACAGGAGTATTCCATGCGCGCGTGCACGGCGGCCGCTCCTTACGCCCTATGCCCAACCCCGGGGATGATGCCACCCGGCAATCCCGGCAGCTCCTGGGGGTCCAGGGGCTCCTTCTGTTTGATGCATGCATCCCACCCCACCCGGCCGGCACCGCCACCCTGTGCGGTCGCCGGTTCATGACGGGTGTGGGGAAACGCAATGCGGTCCGCACCCGTCACTCGCCTGCTCCAGGGGAGGGGGGTATGCAACTCGGCCGGCATGGGGCTGCATGGGGCAGGATCCAGCCCAAAACCGTGTTCGGACCCCCCAGCCGCAGGCTTTGAGTGACTATTTATGTTGTTTTGGTTCCAGTATTTGCATACTTGCCTCCTCGCGACATCGGGGCGCGGCGCCTGTAACTTGACCATCTCGATACCATTTTGGGCCCGGACGCGCGCTTTTGCTTCCAAATGACAGCGCTTTGGCTTATAGGCGGTACATGCGACCTCTCTGGTGCCGCAACTGTCTCTAGAGCGTGCTGGGAGCGCTTCTGACGGTGAGCATGGACCTGTGTTTGGCTTTGGCGCACTCCCAGGGCGTGGCTATAGCACGGCGACCGCGCGACAGGACTTTCTATGCGTACATAGAGTTATGTGACCAAGGGGCCGGGCAAGGAGAGACTGGTAAAGGCTGTCGCGCGGTGTTTTCAGGCATGTGTGCACCTCGCGGCGGAAACCCCCGGACTTCGGTAGGGTCGCGCGCCGGGGTTCTACATGCGAACGTGAATGTTACGCGCCACCGCCAAACTAGATGATATACGTATTGTATGGCACTTGTCGGCACAGCATTTCGTGGGTTGCGCGCGACAGGGTCTCTGATTGCGCGGTCGCACGGCATGCCGACGACAAGGAACGACGTTGTCAGCATGTGCACGCCTGTTCTACTGTGACGCCGCATTCCATGGGCACTGCATACATATAGCGTGTGTGTGCACGTGAAATGGGGGCAAGCTGCTCAGACCCAAGTCGCCATGGCATGCCTGCCCTTGTCGGCGATGCGGTAGCGCCGGAACATATGCGTTTCACGCGTTATCAATTGTCCGCCAAACTACGACTTCACACGAGCCACGTGGCGCTTTCGGAACACAAATCGGTTGTGTTCTCAGGCAGTAATCTCTGATTGCGCGGAACGAGCCCTCAAAATGGACGCGCCAGTCATGAGAATATGGCCCGAGCCGGTCGTATCCAGGCCAAACCTTGAAAATATGTACTCGATGTGGTATCAATTAATGTCATTCTGGACCACTGACCACACGTCGCCGGCGCCCGCCGGGTCCCTCACTGCGCAGGCTTGGCTCGTCTGCCACGTGGAGGCGTTTATCCCTCCTATCGGCATCAGCAGCAGCGTGAAGCTCCCCATGCTTCATCAGCAGCAGCGCGGAGCTGCCCAAGCTTAGAGCGTCAGCATCAGGCAGTGGTTGGGGCGGTGGCAGTCACTGTAGTGGCGGCCTTGCACCGGCAACCACGGCCGCAGCTGCTAATGTTGCACAGCCCGGGTTTCGTCCCCAGCCCGTGCTGTGCACGTGTTCGGGGTCTACGTGTGTCGTGCTATGCCGGACTGTGTGTGGACGCTCTATCGTGTGTGTGATGGAGCAGGGCAAGGGGCGGTGTGGTGACGTCTTGAGAGTGTGTGCGGAGTTGCGGACTGTGCGTGGACGCTTATCGTGTGTGCAACTCTAGGTGTGCGGAAGCGGTCACTATTTACAGCTTGGACGGGAGCATAGCTATAGCCTGCGGCTGGCGTGCAGGGCAGACGGGCGCGTTGCCGCGTGAGGTCTCGGCGCATTAATGTGTGGTTCTGCCGCCCTCTTGCATGTGTTGATTAGGTGATTGCGGCGGGGGTTACTGCGTTGCCTGCATGGTTGTGTGCTGTTGCGCATCGGGCCTCAGCCGAGAGCGATGGGCTGGTGCTCTATGTCATCTATATTGTGCACATAACTGTCATCTCGCCCACTTCGCAATCACATTTTAGCGCATGTCCGTAACTGTCGTGGTTTGTGAGCAAGGCACCGAGTGTGCGAAAGCAAGGCTGGCGTACGTGATATTATATTGATAAAATAATATACGTACGCATGCATGTCCCTCAAAACTTAAAACGCAGGGCGCCGCACGCTCTTGCCTGGTCGCTTGCCTCTCTTCCCGTGCCCCCCATTCGTGCCCGTATGCATGCGTGTCTCCCCTGACCTAAACACGCAGGGCGCCGCACGCTTTTGCCTGGTCGCTTGCCTCTCTTCCCGTGCCCCCCTTCGTGCCTGTACGCATGCATGTCCCTCAAACCTTAAAACGCAGGGCGCCGCACGCTCTTGCCTGGTCGCTTGCCTCTCTTCCCGTGCCCCCCTTCGTGCCTGTATGCATGCGTGTCCCCCCTGACCTAAACAAGCAGGGCGCCGCACGCTGCTGCCTGGTCGCTTGCCTGACTTCCCGAGCTTCGCTTCGTGCCGGTATGCATGCGTGTACCCCCTGACCTAAACACGCAGGGCGCCGCACGCGTTTGCCCGGTCGTTTGCCTGACTTCCCGAGCTTCCCTTCATGCCGGTATGCATGCGTGTACCCCCTGACCTAAACAAGCAGGGCGCCGCACGCTGCTGCCTGGTTGCTTGCCTGGCTTCCCGTGCCCCCCATTCGTGCCCGTATGCATGCGTGTCCCCCCTGACCTAAACACGCAGGGCGCCGCACGCTTTTGCCTGGTTGCTTGCCTCTCTTCCCGTGCCCCCCATTCATGCCTGTACGCATGCGTGTCCCCCCAAACCTAAACACGCAAGGCGCCGCACGCTTTTGCCTGGTCGCTTGCCTGACTTCCCGTGCCCCCCTTCGTGCCTGTATGCATGCGTGTCCCCCCAAACCTAAACACGCAAGGCGCCGCACGCTGTTGCCTGGTCGCTTGCCTGGCTTCCCGTGCCCCAACATTCGTGCCTGTATGCGTGCATGCGTGCTCAAACCTAATCACGCAGGGCACCACACGCTTTTGCCTGGTCGCTTGCCTGGCTTCCCGAGCCCCCCTTTGTGCCTGTATGCGTGCGTGGTCCCCCTGACCTAAATACACAGGGCGCCGCACGCTTTTGCCTGGTTGCTTGCCTGGAGTCCCGTGCCCCCCTTCGTGCCTGTACGCATGCGTGTCCCCCCAAACCTAAACACGCAAGGCGCCGCACGCTTTTGCCTGGTTGCTTGCCTGGCTTCCCGTGCCCCCCATTCGTGCCTGTACGCAAGCGTGTCCCCCCAAACCTAAACACGCAAGGCGCCGCACGCTGTTGCCTGGATGCTTGCCTGGCTTCCCGTGCCCCAGCATTCGTGCCTGTAAGCGTGCATGCGTCCCCAAACCTAACCACGCAGGGCGCCGCACGCTTTTGCCTGGTCGCTTGCCTCTCTTCCCGTGCCCCAACATTCGTGCCTGTACGCATGCATATCCTTCAAACCTAACCACGCAGGGCGCCGCACGCTTTTGCCTGGTCGCTTGCCTGACTTCCCGCGCCCCCCTTCGTGCCTGTATGCATGCGTGTCCCCCCAAACCTAAACACGCAAGGCGCCGCACGCTTTTGCCTGGTCGCTTGCCTGGCTTCCCGTGCCCCCCATTCGTGCCTGTACGCATGCGTGTCCCCCCAAACCTAAACCCGCAAGGCGCCGCATGCTGTTGCCTGGTCGCTTGCCTGGCTTCCCGTGCCCCCCATTCGTGCCTGTACGCAAGCGTGTCCCCCCAAACCTAAACACGCAAGGCGCCGCATGCTTTTGCCTGGTCGCTTGCCTGGCTTCCCGTGCCCCCCCTTCGTGCCTGTATGCATGCGTGTCCCCCCAAACCTAAACACGCAAGGCGCCGCACGCTGTTGCCTGGTCGCTTGCCTGGCTTCCCGTGCCCCCCATTCGTGCCTGTACGCAAGCGTGTCCCCCCAAACCTAAACACGCAAGGCGCCGCATGCTGTTGCCTGGTCGCTTGCCTGGCTTCCCGTGCCCCCCCCTTCGTGCCTGTATGCATGCGTGTCCCCCCAAACCTAAACACGCAGGGCGCCGCACGTTTTTGCCTGGTCGCTTGCCTGACTTCCCGTGCCCCCCTTCGTGCCTGTATGCATGCGTGTCCCCCCTGACCTATACACGCAGGGCGCCGCACGCTTTTGCCTGGTCGCTTGCCTGGCTTCCCGTGCCCCCCATTCGTGCCTGTACGCAAGCGTGTCCCCCCAAACCTAAACAAGCAGGGCGCCGCACGCTGCTGCCTGGTCGCTTGCCTGACTTCCCGTGCCCCCCTTCGTGCCTGTATGCATGCGTGTCCCCCCTGACCTAAACACGCAAGGCGCCGCATGCTGTTGCCTGGTCGCTTGCCTGGCTTCCCGTGCCCCCCATTCGTGCCTGTACGCATGCGTGTCCCCTCCAACCTAAACACGCAGGGCGCCGCACGCTTTTGCCTGGTTGCTTGCCTGGAGTCCCGTGCCCCCCATTCGTGCCTGTACGCATGCGTGTCCCCTCCAACCTAAACACGCAGGGCGCCGCACGCTTTTGCCTGGTTGCTTGCCTGGCTTCCCGTGCCCCCCTTCGTGCATGTACGCATGCATATCCTTCAAACCTAACCACGCAGGGCGCCGCACGCTGTTGCCTGGTCGCTTGCCTGGCTTCCCGTGCCCCCCATTCGTGCCTGTACGCAAGCGTGTCCCCCCAAACCTAAACACGCAAGGCGCCGCATGCTGTTGCCTGGTCGCTTGCCTGGCTTCCCGTGCCCCCCCCTTCGTGCCTGTATGCATGCGTGTCCCCCCAAACCTAAACACGCAAGGCGCCGCACGCTTTTGCCTGGTCGCTTGCCTGACTTCCCGTGCCCCCCTTCGTGCCTGTATGCATGCGTGTCCCCCCTGACCTATACACGCAGGGCGCCGCACGCTTTTGCCTGGTCGCTTGCCTGGCTTCCCGTGCCCCCCATTCGTGCCTGTACGCAAGCGTGTCCCCCCAAACCTAAACAAGCAGGGCGCCGCACGCTGCTGCCTGGTCGCTTGCCTGACTTCCCGTGCCCCCCTTCGTGCCTGTATGCATGCGTGTCCCCCCTGACCTAAACACGCAAGGCGCCGCATGCTGTTGCCTGGTCGCTTGCCTGGCTTCCCGTGCCCCCCATTCGTGCCTGTACGCATGCGTGTCCCCTCCAACCTAAACACGCAGGGCGCCGCACGCTTTTGCCTGGTTGCTTGCCTGGAGTCCCGTGCCCCCCATTCGTGCCTGTACGCATGCGTGTCCCCTCCAACCTAAACACGCAGGGCGCCGCACGCTGTTGCCTGGTTGCTTGCCTGGCTTCCCGTGCCCCCCTTCGTGCATGTACGCATGCATATCCTTCAAACCTAACCACGCAGGGCGCCGCACGCTTTTGCCTGGTCGCTTGCCTGACTCCCCGCGCCCCCCTTCGTGCCTGTACGCATGCGTGTCCCCCCAAACCTAAACACGCAAGGCGCCGCACGCTTTTGCCTGGTTGCTTGCCTGGCTTCCCGTGCCCCCCATTCGTGCCTGTACGCAAGCGTGTCCCCCCAAACCTAAACACGCAAGGCGCCGCACGCTGTTGCCTGGATGCTTGCCTGGCTTCCCGTGCCCCAGCATTCGTGCCTGTAAGCGTGCATGCGTCCCCAAACCTAACCACGCAGGGCGCCGCACGCTTTTGCCTGGTCGCTTGCCTCTCTTCCCGTGCCCCAACATTCGTGCCTGTACGCATGCATATCCTTCAAACCTGAACACGCAGGGCGCCGCACGCTTTTGCCTGGTCGCTTGCCTGACTTCCCGCGCCCCCCTTCGTGCCTGTATGCATGCGTGTCCCCCCAAACCTAAACACGCAAGGCGCCGCACGCTTTTGCCTGGTCGCTTGCCTGGCTTCCCGTGCCCCCCCATTCGTGCCTGTACGCATGCGTGTCCCCCCAAACCTAAACACGCAAGGCGCCGCATGCTGTTGCCTGGTCGCTTGCCTGGCTTCCCGTGCCCCCCATTCGTGCCTGTACGCAAGCGTGTCCCCCCAAACCTAAACACGCAAGGCGCCGCATGCTTTTGCCTGGTCGCTTGCCTGGCTTCCCGTGCCCCCCCTTCGTGCCTGTATGCATGCGTGTCCCCCCAAACCTAAACACGCAAGGCGCCGCACGCTGTTGCCTGGTCGCTTGCCTGGCTTCCCGTGCCCCCCATTCGTGCCTGTACGCAAGCGTGTCCCCCCAAACCTAAACACGCAAGGCGCCGCATGCTGTTGCCTGGTTGCTTGCCTGGAGTCCCGTGCCCCCCTTCGTGCCTGTACGCAAGCGTGTACCCCCAAACCTAAACACGCAAGGCGCCGCATGCTGTTGCCTGGTCGCTTGCCTGGCTTCCCGTGCCCCCCCCTTCGTGCCTGTATGCATGCGTGTCCCCCCAAACCTAAACACGCAGGGCGCCGCACGCTTTTGCCTGGTCGCTTGCCTGACTTCCCGTGCCCCCCTTCGTGCCTGTATGCATGCGTGTCCCCCCTGACCCATACACGCAGGGCGCCGCACGCTTTTGCCTGGTCGCTTGCCTGGCTTCCCGTGCCCCCCATTCGTGCCTGTACGCAAGCGTGTCCCCCCAAACCTAAACAAGCAGGGCGCCGCACGCTGCTGCCTGGTCGCTTGCCTGACTTCCCGTGCCCCCCTTCGTGCCTGTATGCATGCGTGTCCCCCCTGACCTAAACACGCAAGGCGCCGCATGCTGTTGCCTGGTCGCTTGCCTGGCTTCCCGTGCCCCCCATTCGTGCCTGTACGCATGCGTGTCCCCTCCAACCTAAACACGCAGGGCGCCGCACGCTTTTGCCTGGTTGCTTGCCTGGAGTCCCGTGCCCCCCATTCGTGCCTGTACGCATGCGTGTCCCCCCAAACCTAAACACGCAAGGCGCCGCATGCTGTTGCCTGGTTGCTTGCCTGGCTTCCCGTGCCCCCCATTCGTGCCTGTACGCAAGCGTGTCCCCCCAAACCTAAACACGCAAGGCGCCGCACGCTGTTGCCTGGATGCTTGCCTGGCTTCCCGTGCCCCAGCATTCGTGCCTGTAAGCGTGCATGCGTCCCCAAACCTAACCACGCAGGGCGCCGCACGCTTTTGCCTGGTCGCTTGCCTCTCTTCCCGTGCCCCAACATTCGTGCCTGTACGCATGCATATCCTTCAAACCTAACCACGCAGGGCGCCGCACGCTGCTGCCTGGTCGCTTGCCTGACTTCCCGCGCCCCCCTTCGTGCCTGTATGCATGCGTGTCCCCCCAAACCTAAACACGCAAGGCGCCGCACGCTTTTGCCTGGTCGCTTGCCTGGCTTCCCGTGCCCCCCATTCGTGCCTGTACGCATGCGTGTCCCCCCAAACCTAAACACGCAAGGCGCCGCATGCTGTTGCCTGGTCGCTTGCCTGGCTTCCCGTGCCCCCCATTCGTGCCTGTACGCAAGCGTGTCCCCCCAAACCTAAACACGCAAGGCGCCGCATGCTTTTGCCTGGTCGCTTGCCTGGCTTCCCGTGCCCCCCCTTCGTGCCTGTATGCATGCGTGTCCCCCCAAACCTAAACACGCAAGGCGCCGCACGCTGTTGCCTGGTCGCTTGCCTGGCTTCCCGTGCCCCCCATTCGTGCCTGTACGCAAGCGTGTCCCCCCAAACCTAAACACGCAAGGCGCCGCATGCTGTTGCCTGGTCGCTTGCCTGGCTTCCCGTGCCCCCCCCTTCGTGCCTGTATGCATGCGTGTCCCCCCAAACCTAAACACGCAAGGCGCCGCACGCTGTTGCCTGGTCGCTTGCCTGGCTTTCCGTGCCCCCCATTCGTGCCTGTACGCATGCGTGTCCCCTCCAACCTAAACACGCAGGGCGCCGCACGCTTTTGCCTGGTTGCTTGCCTGGAGTCCCGTGCCCCAACATTCGTGCCTGTACGCATGCGTGTCCCCCCAAACCTAACCAAGCAGGGCGCCGCACGCTGCTGCCTGGTCGCTTGCCTGGCTTCCCGTGCCCCCATTCGTGCCTGTACGCATGCGTGTCCCCCCAAACCTAAACACGCAAGGCGCCGCACGCTGTTGCCTGGTCGCTTGCCTGGCTTCCCGTGCCCCCCATTCGTGCCTGTACGCATGCGTGTCCCCTCCAACCTAAACACGCAGGGCGCCGCACGCTTTTGCCTGGTTGCTTGCCTGGAGTCCCGTGCCCCCCATTCGTGCCTGTACGCATGCGTGTCCCCTCCAACCTAAACACGCAGGGCGCCGCACGCTGTTGCCTGGTCGCTTGCCTGGCTTCCCGTGCCCCCCTTCGTGCATGTACGCATGCATATCCTTCAAACCTAACCACGCAGGGCGCCGCACGCTTTTGCCTGGTCGCTTGCCTGACTCCCCGCGCCCCCCTTCGTGCCTGTACGCATGCGTGTCCCCCCAAACCTAAACACGCAAGGCGCCGCACGCTTTTGCCTGGTTGCTTGCCTGGCTTCCCGTGCCCCCCACTCGTGCCTGTACGCAAGCGTGTCCCCCCAAACCTAAACACGCAAGGCGCCGCACGCTGTTGCCTGGTCGCTTGCCTGGCTTCCCGTGCCCCAGCATTCGTGCCTGTAAGCGTGCATGCGTCCCCAAACCTAACCACGCAGGGCGCCGCACGCTTTTGCCTGGTCGCTTGCCTCTCTTCCCGTGCCCCAACATTCGTGCCTGTACGCATGCATATCCTTCAAACCTTAACACGCAGGGCGCCGCACGCTTTTGCCTGGTCGCTTGCCTGACTTCCCGCGCCCCCCTTCGTGCCTGTATGCATGCGTGTCCCCCCAAACCTAAAAACGCAAGGCGCCGCACGCTTTTGCCTGGTCACTTGCCTGGCTTCCCGTGCCCCCCATTCGTGCCTGTACGCATGCGTGTCCCCCCAAACCTAAACACGCAAGGCGCCGCATGCTGTTGCCTGGTCGCTTGCCTGGCTTCCCGTGCCCCCCATTCGTGCCTGTACGCATGCGTGTCCCCCCAAACCTAAACACGCAAGGCGCCGCATGCTGTTGCCTGGTCGCTTGCCTCTCTTCCCGTGCCCCCCCTTCGTGCCTGTATGCATGCGTGTCCCCCCAAACCTAACCACGCAAGGCGCCGCACGCTGTTGCCTGGTCGCTTGCCTGGCTTCCCGTGCCCCCCTTCGTGCATGTACGCATGCATATCCTTCAAACCTAACCACGCAGGGCGCCGCACGCTTTTGCCTGGTCGCTTGCCTGACTCCCCGCGCCCCCCTTCGTGCCTGTACGCAAGCGTGTCCCCCCAAACCTAAACACGCAAGGCGCCGCATGCTGTTGCCTGGTCGCTTGCCTGGCTTCCCGTGCCCCCCCCTTCGTGCCTGTATGCATGCGTGTCCCCCCAAACCTAAACACGCAAGGCGCCGCACGCTGTTGCCTGGTCGCTTGCCTGGCTTCCCGTGCCCCCCATTCGTGCCTGTACGCATGCGTGTCCCCTCCAACCTAAACACGCAAGGCGCCGCATGCTGTTGCCTGGTCGCTTGCCTGGCTTCCCGTGCCCCCCTTCGTGCATGTACGCATGCATATCCTTCAAACCTAACCACGCAGGGCGCCGCACGCTTTTGCCTGGTCGCTTGCCTGACTCCCCGCGCCCCCCTTCGTGCCTGTACGCATGCGTGTCCCCCCAAACCTAAACACGCAAGGCGCCGCACGCTTTTGCCTGGTTGCTTGCCTGGCTTCCCGTGCCCCCCATTCGTGCCTGTACGCAAGCGTGTCCCCCCAAACCTAAACACGCAAGGCGCCGCACGCTGTTGCCTGGTTGCTTGCCTGGCTTCCCGTGCCCCAGCATTCGTGCCTGTAAGCGTGCATGCGTCCCCAAACCTTAACACGCAGGGCGCCGCACGCTTTTGCCTGGTCGCTTGCCTCTCTTCCCGTGCCCCAACATTCGTGCCTGTACGCATGCATATCCTTCAAACCTTAACACGCAGGGCGCCGCACGCTTTTGCCTGGTCGCTTGCCTGACTTCCCGCGCCCCCCTTCGTGCCTGTATGCATGCGTGTCCCCCCAAACCTAAACACGCAAGGCGCCGCATGCTGTTGCCTGATCGCTTGCCTGGCTTCCCGTGCCCCCCCTTCGTGCCTGTATGCATGCGTGTCCCCCCAAACCTAAACACGCAAGGCGCCGCACGCTGTTGCCTGGTCGCTTGCCTGGCTTCCCGTGCCCCCCATTCGTGCCTGTACGCATGCGTGTCCCCTCCAACCTAAACACGCAGGGCGCCGCACGCTTTTGCCTGGTTGCTTGCCTGGAGTCCCGTGCCCCCCATTCGTGCCTGTACGCATGCGTGTCCCCTCCAACCTAAACACGCAGGGCGCCGCACGCTGTTGCCTGGTTGCTTGCCTGGCTTCCCGTGCCCCCCTTCGTGCATGTGCGCATGCATATCCTTCAAACCTTAACACGCAGGGCGCCGCACGCTGTTGCCTGGTCGCTTGCCTCTCTTCCCGTGCCCCCCTTCGTGCCTGTACGCATGCATATCCTTCAAACCTTAACACGCAGGGCGCCGCACGCTTTTGCCTGGTCGCTTGCCTGACTTCCCGCGCCCCCCTTCGTGCCTGTATGCATGCGTGTCCCCCCAAACCTAAAAACGCAAGGCGCCGCACGCTTTTGCCTGGTTGCTTGCCTGGCTTTCCGTGCCCCCCATTCGTGCCTGTACGCAAGCGTGTCCCCCCAAACCTAAACACGCAAGGCGCCGCATGCTGTTGCCTGATCGCTTGCCTGGCTTCCCGTGCCCCCCCTTCGTGCCTGTATGCATGCGTGTCCCCCCAAACCTGAACACGCAAGGCGCCGCATGCTGTTGCCTGGTCGCTTGCCTGGCTTCCCGTGCCCCCCCCTTCGTGCCTGTATGCATGCGTGTCCCCCCAAACCTAAACACGCAAGGCGCCGCACGCTGTTGCCTGCTCGCTTGCCTGGCTTCCCGTGCCCCCCATTCGTGCCTGTACGCATGCGTGTCCCCTCCAACCTAAACACGCAGGGCGCCGCACGCTGTTGCCTGGTCGCTTGCCTG
Organism: Chlamydomonas schloesseri; assembly: GCA_016834595.1. Classification (NCBI taxonomy): domain Eukaryota; kingdom Viridiplantae; phylum Chlorophyta; class Chlorophyceae; order Chlamydomonadales; family Chlamydomonadaceae; genus Chlamydomonas; species Chlamydomonas schloesseri. The sequence goes on along the minus strand of JAEHOD010000134.1, from coordinate 45,100 downwards.
GCTACCCGTGCCCCCCTTCGTGCATGTACGCATGCATATCCTTCAAACCTAACCACGCAGGGCGCCGCACGCTTTTGCCTGGTCGCTTGCCTGACTCCCCGCGCCCCCCTTCGTGCCTGTACGCATGCGTGTCCCCCCAAACCTAAACACGCAAGGCGCCGCACGCTTTTGCCTGGTTGCTTGCCTGGCTTCCCGTGCCCCCCATTCGTGCCTGTACGCAAGCGTGTCCCCCAAAACCTAAACACGCAAGGCGCCGCACGCTGTTGCCTGGTTGCTTGCCTGGCTTCCCGTGCCCCAGCATTCGTGCCTGTAAGCGTGCATGCGTCCCCAAACCTTAACACGCAGGGCGCCGCACGCTTTTGCCTGGTCGCTTGCCTCTCTTCCCGTGCCCCCCTTCGTGCCTGTACGCATGCGTGTCCCCCCAAACCTTAACACGCAGGGCGCCGCACGCTTTTGCCTGGTCGCTTGCCTGACTTCCCGCGCCCCCCTTCGTGCCTGTATGCATGCGTGTCCCCCCAAACCTAAAAACGCAAGGCGCCGCACGCTTTTGCCTGGTTGCTTGCCTGGCTTTCCGTGCCCCCCATTCGTGCCTGTACGCAAGCGTGTCCCCCCAAACCTAAACACGCAAGGCGCCGCATGCTGTTGCCTGATCGCTTGCCTGGCTTCCCGTGCCCCCCCTTCGTGCCTGTATGCATGCGTGTCCCCCCAAACCTAAACACGCAAGGCGCCGCACGCTGTTGCCTGGTCGCTTGCCTGGCTTCCCGTGCCCCCCATTCGTGCCTGTACGCATGCGTGTCCCCTCCAACCTAAACACGCAGGGCGCCGCACGCTTTTGCCTGGTTGCTTGCCTGGAGTCCCGTGCCCCCCATTCGTGCCTGTACGCATGCGTGTCCCCTCCAACCTAAACACGCAGGGCGCCGCACGCTGTTGCCTGGTTGCTTGCCTGGCTTCCCGTGCCCCCCTTCGTGCATGTGCGCATGCATATCCTTCAAACCTTAACACGCAGGGCGCCGCACGCTGTTGCCTGGTCGCTTGCCTCTCTTCCCGTGCCCCCCTTCGTGCCTGTACGCATGCATATCCTTCAAACCTTAACACGCAGGGCGCCGCACGCTTTTGCCTGGTCGCTTGCCTGACTTCCCGCGCCCCCCTTCGTGCCTGTATGCATGCGTGTCCCCCCAAACCTAAAAACGCAAGGCGCCGCACGCTTTTGCCTGGTTGCTTGCCTGGCTTTCCGTGCCCCCCATTCGTGCCTGTACGCAAGCGTGTCCCCCCAAACCTAAACACGCAAGGCGCCGCATGCTGTTGCCTGATCGCTTGCCTGGCTTCCCGTGCCCCCCCTTCGTGCCTGTATGCATGCGTGTCCCCCCAAACCTGAACACGCAAGGCGCCGCATGCTGTTGCCTGGTCGCTTGCCTGGCTTCCCGTGCCCCCCCTTCGTGCCTGTATGCATGCGTGTCCCCCCAAACCTAAACACGCAAGGCGCCGCATGCTGTTGCCTGGTCGCTTGCCTGGCTTTCCGTGCCCCCCATTCGTGCCTGTACGCAAGCGTGTCCCCCAAAACCTAAACACGCAAGGCGCCGCACGCTTTTGCCTGGTCGCTTGCCTGGCTTCCCGTGCCCCCCATTCGTGCCTGTACGCATACGTGTCCCCCCAAACCTAAACACGCAAGGCGCCGCACGCTTTTGCCTGGTTGCTTGCCTCTCTTCCCGTGCCCCCCATTCATGCCTGTACGCATGCGTGTCCCCCCAAACCTAAACACGCAAGGCGCCGCACGCTTTTGCCTGGTCGCTTGCCTGACTTCCCGTGCCCCCCTTCGTGCCTGTATGCATGCGTGTCCCCCCAAACCTAAACACGCAAGGCGCCGCACGCTGTTGCCTGGTCGCTTGCCTGGCTTCCCGTGCCCCAACATTCGTGCCTGTATGCGTGCATGCGTGCTCAAACCTAATCACGCAGGGCACCACACGCTTTTGCCTGGTCGCTTGCCTGGCTTCCCGAGCCCCCCCTTTGTGCCTGTATGCGTGCGTGGTCCCCCTGACCTAAATACACAGGGCGCCGCACGCTTTTGCCTGGTTGCTTGCCTGGAGTCCCGTGCCCCCCTTCGTGCCTGTACGCATGCGTGTCCCCTCAAACCTAAACACGCAGGGCGCCGCACGCTGTTGCCTGGTCGCTTGCCTGGCTTCCCGTGCCCCAGCATTCGTGCCTGTAAGCGTGCATGCGTCCCCAAACCTAACCACGCAGGGCGCCGCACGCTTTTGCCTGGTCGCTTGCCTCTCTTCCCGTGCCCCCCTTCGTGCCTGTACGCATGCGTGTCCCCCCAAACCTGAACACGCAGGGCGCCGCACGCTGTTGCCTGGTCGCTTGCCTGACTTCCCGTGCCCCCCATTCGTGCCTGTACGCATGCGTGTCCCCTCCAACCTAAACACGCAGGGCGCCGCACGCTGTTGCCTGGTCGCTTGCCTGGCTTCCCGTGCCCCAGCATTCGTGCCTGTAAGCGTGCATGCGTCCCCAAACCTAACCACGCAGGGCGCCGCACGCTTTTGCCTGGTCGCTTGCCTGGCTTCCCGTGCCCCCCTTCGTGCCTGTACGCATGCATATCCTTCAAACCTGAACACGCAGGGCGCCGCACGCTTTTGCCTGGTCGCTTGCCTGGCTTCCCGTGCCCCCCATTCGTGCCTGTACGCAAGCGTGTCCCCCCAAACCTAAACACGCAAGGCGCCGCATGCTGTTGCCTGATCGCTTGCCTGGCTTCCCGTGCCCCCCTTCGTGCATGTACGCATGCGCGTCCCCCCAAACCTAAACACGCAAGGCGCCGCACGCTTTTGCCTGCTCGCTTGCCTGGCTTCCCGTGCCCCCCTTCGTGCCTGTACGCATGCGTGTCCCCCCAAACCTAAACACGCAAGGCGCCGCACGCTTTTGCCTGGTTGCTTGCCTCTCTTCCCGTGCCCCCCTTCCATGCCTGTACGCATGCGTGTCCCCCCAAACCTAAACACGCAAGGCGCCGCATGCTGTTGCCTGATCGCTTGCCTGGCTTCCCGTGCCCCCCCTTCGTGCCTGTATGCATGCGTGTCCCCCCAAACCTGAACACGCAAGGCGCCGCACGCTGTTGCCTGGTCGCTTGCCTGGCTTCCCGTGCCCCCCATTCGTGCCTGTACGCATGCGTGTCCCCTCCAACCTAAACACGCAGGGCGCCGCACGCTTTTGCCTGGTTGCTTGCCTGGAGTCCCGTGCCCCCCATTCGTGCCTGTACGCATGCGTGTCCCCTCCAACCTAAACACGCAGGGCGCCGCACGCTGTTGCCTGGTTGCTTGCCTGGCTTCCCGTGCCCCCCTTCGTGCATGTACGCATGCATATCCTTCAAACCTTAACAAGCAGGGCGCCGCACGCTTTTGCCTGGTCGCTTGCCTCTCTTCCCGTGCCCCCCTTCGTGCCTGTACGCATGCATATCCTTCAAACCTTAACACGCAGGGCGCCGCACGCTTTTGCCTGGTCGCTTGCCTGACTTCCCGCGCCCCCCTTCGTGCCTGTATGCATGCGCGTCCCCCCAAACCTAAACACGCAAGGCGCCGCACGCTTTTGCCTGCTCGCTTGCCTGGCTTCCCGTGCCCCCCTTCGTGCCTGTACGCATGCGTGTCCCCCCAAACCTAAACACGCAAGGCGCCGCACGCTTTTGCCTGGTTGCTTGCCTCTCTTCCCGTGCCCCCCTTCCATGCCTGTACGCATGCGTGTCCCCCCAAACCTAAACACGCAAGGCGCCGCATGCTGTTGCCTGATCGCTTGCCTGGCTTCCCGTGCCCCCCCTTCGTGCCTGTATGCATGCGTGTCCCCCCAAACCTGAACACGCAAGGCGCCGCACGCTGTTGCCTGGTCGCTTGCCTGGCTTCCCGTGCCCCCCATTCGTGCCTGTACGCATGCGTGTCCCCTCCAACCTAAACACGCAGGGCGCCGCACGCTGTTGCCTGCTCGCTTGCCTGGCTTCCCGTGCCCCCCTTCGTGCCTGTACGCATGCGTGTCCCCCCAAACCTAAACACGCAGGGCGCCGAACGCTGTTGCCTGGTTGCTTGCCTGGCTTCCCGTGCCCCCCTTCGTGCATGTACGCATGCATATCCTTCAAACCTTAACACGCAGGGCGCCGCACGCTTTTGCCTGGTCGCTTGCCTCTCTTCCCGTGCCCCCCATTCGTGCCTGTACGCATGCATATCCTTCAAACCTTAACACGCAGGGCGCCGCACGCTTTTGCCTGGTCGCTTGCCTGACTTCCCGCGCCCCCCTTCGTGCCTGTATGCATGCGTGTCCCCCCAAACCTAAAAACGCAAGGCGCCGCACGCTTTTGCCTGGTTGCTTGCCTGGCTTTCCGTGCCCCCCATTCGTGCCTGTACGCAAGCGTGTCCCCCCAAACCTAAACACGCAAGGCGCCGCATGCTGTTGCCTGATCGCTTGCCTGGCTTCCCGTGCCCCCCCTTCGTGCCTGTATGCATGCGTGTCCCCCCAAACCTGAACACGCAAGGCGCCGCATGCTGTTGCCTGGTCGCTTGCCTGGCTTCCCGTGCCCCCCCTTCGTGCCTGTATGCATGCGTGTCCCCCCAAACCTAAACACGCAAGGCGCCGCATGCTGTTGCCTGGTCGCTTGCCTGGCTTCCCGTGCCCCCCATTCGTGCCTGTACGCAAGCGTGTCCCCCAAAACCTAAACACGCAAGGCGCCGCACGCTTTTGCCTGGTCGCTTGCCTGGCTTCCCGTGCCCCCCATTCGTGCCTGTACGCATACGTGTCCCCCCAAACCTAAACACGCAAGGCGCCGCACGCTTTTGCCTGGTTGCTTGCCTCTCTTCCCGTGCCCCCCCTTCCATGCCTGTACGCATGCGTGTCCCCCCAAACCTAAACACGCAAGGCGCCGCATGCTGTTGCCTGATCGCTTGCCTGGCTTCCCGTGCCCCCCCTTCGTGCCTGTATGCATGCGTGTCCCCCCAAACCTGAACACGCAAGGCGCCGCACGCTGTTGCCTGGTCGCTTGCCTGGCTTCCCGTGCCCCAACATTCGTGCCTGTATGCGTGCATGCGTGCTCAAACCTAATCACGCAGGGCACCACACGCTTTTGCCTGGTCGCTTGCCTGGCTTCCCGAGCCCCCCTTTGTGCCTGTATGCGTGCGTGGTCCCCCTGACCTAAATACACAGGGCGCCGCACGCTTTTGCCTGGTTGCTTGCCTGGAGTCCCGTGCCCCCCTTCGTGCCTGTACGCATGCGTGTCCCCTCAAACCTAAACACGCAGGGCGCCGCACGCTGTTGCCTGGTCGCTTGCCTGGCTTCCCGTGCCCCAGCATTCGTGCCTGTAAGCGTGCATGCGTCCCCAAACCTAACCACGCAGGGCGCCGCACGCTTTTGCCTGGTCGCTTGCCTCTCTTCCCGTGCCCCCCTTCGTGCCTGTACGCATGCGTGTCCCCCCAAACCTGAACACGCAGGGCACCACACGCTTTTGCCTGGTCGCTTGCCTGGCTTCCCGAGCCCCCCTTTGTGCCTGTATGCGTGCGTGGTCCCCCTGACCTAAATACACAGGGCGCCGCACGCTTTTGCCTGGTTGCTTGCCTGGAGTCCCGTGCCCCCCATTCGTGCCTGTACGCAAGCGTGTCCCCCAAAACCTAAACACGCAAGGCGCCGCACGCTGTTGCCTGGTCGCTTGCCTGGCTTCCCGTGCCCCCCATTCGTGCATGTACGCATACGTGTCCCCCCAAACCTAAACACGCAAGGCGCCGCACGCTTTTGCCTGGTTGCTTGCCTCTCTTCCCGTGCCCCCCATTCATGCCTGTACGCATGCGTGTCCCCCCAAACCTAAACACGCAAGGCGCCGCACGCTTTTGCCTGGTCGCTTGCCTGACTTCCCGTGCCCCCCTTCGTGCCTGTATGCATGCGTGTCCCCCCAAACCTAAACACGCAAGGCGCCGCACGCTGTTGCCTGGTCGCTTGCCTGGCTTCCCGTGCCCCAACATTCGTGCCTGTATGCGTGCATGCGTGCTCAAACCTAATCACGCAGGGCACCACACGCTTTTGCCTGGTCGCTTGCCTGGCTTCCCGAGCCCCCCTTTGTGCCTGTATGCGTGCGTGGTCCCCCTGACCTAAATACACAGGGCGCCGCACGCTTTTGCCTGGTTGCTTGCCTGGAGTCCCGTGCCCCCCTTCGTGCCTGTACGCATGCGTGTCCCCTCCAACCTAAACACGCAGGGCGCCGCACGCTGTTGCCTGGTCGCTTGCCTGGCTTCCCGTGCCCCAGCATTCGTGCCTGTAAGCGTGCATGCGTCCCCAAACCTAACCACGCAGGGCGCCGCACGCTTTTGCCTGGTCGCTTGCCTCTCTTCCCGTGCCCCCCTTCGTGCCTGTACGCATGCGTGTCCCCCCAAACCTGAACACGCAGGGCGCCGCACGCTGTTGCCTGGTCGCTTGCCTGACTTCCCGTGCCCCCCATTCGTGCCTGTACGCATGCGTGTCCCCTCCAACCTAAACACGCAGGGCGCCGCACGCTGTTGCCTGGTCGCTTGCCTGGCTTCCCGTGCCCTAGCATTCGTGCCTGTAAGCGTGCATGCGTCCCCAAAGCTAACCACGCAGGGCGCCGCACGCTGTTGCCTGGTCGCTTGCCTGGCTTCCCGTGCCCCCCTTCCATGCCTGTACGCATGCGTGTCCCCCCAAACCTAAACACGCAAGGCGCCGCATGCTGTTGCCTGATCGCTTGCCTGGCTTCCCGTGCCCCCCTTCGTGCATGTACGCATGCGCGTCCCCCCAAACCTAAACACGCAAGGCGCCGCACGCTTTTGCCTGGTTGCTTGCCTCTCTTCCCGTGCCCCCTTTCCATGCCTGTACGCATGCGTGTCCCCCCAAACCTAAACACGCAAGGCGCCGCACGCTGTTGCCTGCTCGCTTGCCTGGCTTCCCGTGCCCCCCTTCGTGCCTGTACGCATGCGTGTCCCCCCAAACCTAAACACGCAAGGCGCCGCACGCTTTTGCCTGGTTGCTTGCCTCTCTTCCCGTGCCCCCCTTCCATGCCTGTACGCATGCGTGTCCCCCAAACCTAAACACGCAAGGCGCCGCATGCTGTTGCCTGATCGCTTGCCTGGCTTCCCGTGCCCCCCCTTCGTGCCTGTATGCATGCGTGTCCCCCCAAACCTGAACACGCAAGGCGCCGCACGCTGTTGCCTGGTCGCTTGCCTGGCTTCCCGTGCCCCCCATTCGTGCCTGTACGCATGCGTGTCCCCTCCAACCTAAACACGCAGGGCGCCGCACGCTTTTGCCTGGTTGCTTGCCTGGAGTCCCGTGCCCCCCATTCGTGCCTGTACGCATGCGTGTCCCCTCCAACCTAAACACGCAGGGCGCCGCACGCTGTTGCCTGGTTGCTTGCCTGGCTTCCCGTGCCCCCCTTCGTGCATGTACGCATGCATATCCTTCAAACCTTAACACGCAGGGCGCCGCACGCTTTTGCCTGGTCGCTTGCCTCTCTTCCCGTGCCCCCCTTCGTGCCTGTACGCATGCATATCCTTCAAACCTTAACACGCAGGGCGCCGCACGCTTTTGCCTGGTCGCTTGCCTGACTTCCCGCGCCCCCCTTCGTGCCTGTATGCATGCGTGTCCCCCCAAACCTAAAAACGCAAGGCGCCGCACGCTTTTGCCTGGTTGCTTGCCTGGCTTTCCGTGCCCCCCATTCGTGCCTGTACGCAAGCGTGTCCCCCCCAAACCTAAACACGCAAGGCGCCGCATGCTGTTGCCTGATCGCTTGCCTGGCTTCCCGTGCCCCCCCTTCGTGCCTGTATGCATGCGTGTCCCCCCAAACCTGAACACGCAAGGCGCCGCATGCTGTTGCCTGGTCGCTTGCCTGGCTTCCCGTGCCCCCCCTTCGTGCCTGTATGCATGCGTGTCCCCCCAAACCTAAACACGCAAGGCGCCGCATGCTGTTGCCTGGTCGCTTGCCTGGCTTCCCGTGCCCCCCATTCGTGCCTGTACGCAAGCGTGTCCCCCAAAACCTAAACACGCAAGGCGCCGCACGCTTTTGCCTGGTCGCTTGCCTGGCTTCCCGTGCCCCCCTTTGTGCCTGTATGCATGCGTGTCCCCCCAAACCTAAACACGCAAGGCGCCGCACGCTGTTGCCTGGTCGCTTGCCTGGCTTCCCGTGCCCCCCATTCATGCCTGTACGCATGCGTGTCCCCCCAAACCTAAACACGCAAGGCGCCGCATGCTGTTGCCTGGTCGCTTGCCTGACTTCCCGTGCCCCCCTTCGTGCCTGTATGCATGCGTGTCCCCCCAAACCTAAACACGCAAGGCGCCGCACGCTGTTGCCTGGTCGCTTGCCTGGCTTCCCGTGCCCCAACATTCGTGCCTGTATGCGTGCATGCGTGCTCAAACCTAATCACGCAGGGCGCCGCACGCTTTTGCCTGGTCGCTTGCCTCTCTTCCCGAGCCCCCCTTTGTGCCTGTATGCGTGCGTGGTCCCCCTGACCTAAATACACAGGGCGCCGCACGCTTTTGCCTGGTTGCTTGCCTGGAGTCCCGTGCCCCCCTTCGTGCCTGTACGCATGCGTGTCCCCTCAAACCTAAACACGCAAGGCGCCGCACGCTGTTGCCTGGTCGCTTGCCTGGCTTCCCGTGCCCCAGCATTCGTGCCTGTACGCATGCGTGTCCCCCCAAACCTAACCACGCAGGGCGCCGCACGCTTTTGCCTGGTCGCTTGCCTGGCTTCCCGTGCCCCCCTTCGTGCCTGTACGTAGAGGTTATAGCACGGGGGGCGGGGCAATACGGGATATACTGGGGCGGGGCGGAGGGAGGGGAGGGTGAGGGCCACCGAACCGAGGCGCGCCCCCCGAGGGCCGGTCCCCGAGGGCCGGAGGCCCGAGGGGACGGCCCGAGGGGGGCGCGCCGAGGTGAGGTTGGCCCGAACCCGACCCGACATTGCCCCGCCCGAGCATGCCCCCGTAATTGCCCCGCCCCGAGTGTTATACCCAGCTTATACCCCAGGAAGGCCCCGAGGGACCAACTACTATGTAGCAATATTAATTCATTACAGCGCGGGCCCTAAGCAAGCAAAATATATGCAACACCCGTCCGCATGTCGGCACCGTGTCAGACACCTGACGCCTTGCGTAGCAAAATTCAGTAGCTTCAGTGTTGCCTGAATTCCAATATACGTGCGTGCGGAGAGCTCTCGCAACAGTTCGGGCGGAGCTGCATGGGGCTGCATGGATCCAACAGCGACTTTCTTTACCGCGCGAAAAGCAGCACAGACTCACACACTCTCTTAACTACTGTATTAGCAAAGTCACATACAACACTACGTATCTACTCGCTACCGTTAATAGTGGTGACAGCTCGCTACATCCGGAATGGCGCCCGTCACCCTCGCGAGCAAACGCACAAGCTGGCTGTCGATGACGCATTGCAAGGTCTACAGTGGAGATTAGACGAGGTCAGCTACCACGTAAGTCGTGGGAGCAGGGAGCCCAGACCGCATCTTTCCGCTTTGCTCACCGGATTCTCGCTGTTTGCTGCAGATAAACCATCGAACTGAATCAGCAACGCTGCAATAGAGGTTCTAGTCCGCTCCTGGCAAGGCTTCGATCGACATGCGATCTCGGCATGTGAGTGTGCGCAGCGGTGCGCTGGCGCAGCGCCGCGCAGACAATGCCAGTGCCCCATACGCAGTCATGAGAGGGGATGTCGTTGCAATAGCTGGGGGTAATGTCAAGTCGGGGGTAATTCTGCAACATCCAGCTTCTCGTGAATCCGCGGGGCCGCCGTTCACCGTGATATTGTTCACCACGTTCACCACAGGCCCATCAAGTCCAATACCAACGTCAAGACTAAGACCCACGTCAAGAGCAAGACCAAGACTCAGTTTATGATTCGCAGCCATGTTTCACTTGGTGGAGTGATACGTACTGGCCTACACGAACGCGCGCGCTGCACATTTCCTGTTCACCAGGCTGTATGTTCGTGTGCGAAGACACGTGTTCGTGTGCGTTCGTGTGCGAAGACTTGTGCCAGTGAGGTATGTGTCAGTGAGTAATGCGCAGGTTTTTAGTACATAGAGAATCCGGCGCATAGAGGTATGTGTCAGTGAGCAATGTGGGCGGTCAGAGAGGAGTATGTGCAGTCAAAGAGCAATATGCGTGGTCAGCGGCCAATATGTGCGGTCAACGGCCAATATGTGCAGTCAACGGCCAATATGTGGTTGGCCAACCGCCAACCGCATATTGATGCCTACGCTGGACTAGTGGACCGGCGAGATCTGTAACACAATACGTTACATATTCCTGTCCAATATGTGGCACCCGAGGGGCCTCCTGGGTTATAAGCATGCATATCCTTCAAACCTGAACACGCAGGGCGCCGCACGCTTTTGCCTGGTCGCTTGCCTGACTTCCCGCGCCCCCCTTCGTGCCTGTATGCATGCGTGTCCCCCCAAACCTAAACACGCAAGGCGCCGCATGCTGTTGCCTGATCGCTTGCCTGGCTTCCCGTGCCCCCCTTCGTGCATGTACGCATGCGCGTCCCCCCAAACCTAAACACGCAAGGCGCCGCACGCTTTTGCCTGCTCGCTTGCCTGGCTTCCCGTGCCCCCCTTCGTGCCTGTATGCATGCGTGTCCCCCCAAACCTAAACACGCAAGGCGCCGCACGCTTTTGCCTGGTTGCTTGCCTCTCTTCCCGTGCCCCCTTTCCATGCCTGTACGCATGCGTGTCCCCCCAAACCTAAACACGCAAGGCGCCGCACGCTTTTGCCTGGTCGCTTGCCTGGCTGCCCGTGCCCCCCTTCGTGCCTGTATGCGTGCATGCGTGTCCCCCCAAACCTTAACAATCATGGCGCCGCACACTTTTGCCTGGTCGCTTGCCTGGCTTCCCGTGCTCCCCACTCGTGCCTGTACGCAAGCGTGTCCCCCCAAACCTAAACACGCAAGGCGCCGCACGCTTTTGCCTGGTCGCTTGCCTGGCTTCCCGTGCCCCCCCTTCGTGCCTGTATGCATGCGTGTCCCCCCAAACCTAAACACGCAAGGCGCCGCATGCTGTTGCCTGGTCGCTTGCCTGGCTTCCCGTGCCCCCCATTCGTGCCTGTACGCAAGCGTGTCCCCCCAAACCTAAACACGCAAGGCGCCGCACGCTTTTGCCTGGTCGCTTGCCTGGCTTCCCGTGCCCCCCATTCGTGCCTGTACGCATGCGTGTCCCCCCAAACCTAAACACGCAAGGCGCCGCACGCTTTTGCCTGGTTGCTTGCCTCTCTTCCCGTGCCCCCCATTCATGCCTGTACGCATGCGTGTCCCCCCAAACCTAAACACGCAAGGCGCCGCACGCTTTTGCCTGGTCGCTTGCCTGACTTCCCGTGCCCCCCTTCGTGCCTGTATGCATGCGTGTCCCCCCAAACCTAAACACGCAAGGCGCCGCACGCTGTTGCCTGGTCGCTTGCCTGGCTTCCCGTGCCCCAACATTCGTGCCTGTATGCGTGCATGCGTGCTCAAACCTGAGGTCGCTCAGGTAGTAGTCGTCATGGTTTCGTTTGGGCCACCATATTTTGGTCCACGGCTCGTCCTGTTCAAGGTGGGTGGCTTGTGCCATGGCGTTGGCGTTGCGTTCTGCTACGTCGGCGGCGCCCTTGTCTGCCTCCTCGTTTCCGTGGAGCCCCGTATGGGAGCGTACCTTCAGTAGCTGGACAGGGACGCCTGCCTCGGCGTATTGCTGTAGCTCGTGTAGGATGCGGTCTAAGATCCCTTTGTGTTTGGAGAGCAGGAGTCGTTCCGGCGCATGCAGGGCCCGGCGGATGAGATAGAGGGAGACAAGGGAGTCACTGGCTATCGTCAGGTTGGTGTACCCGAAGAGTTGTAGGCGGGGCCTAAAATGCTCGAGGGCTACTAGTATAGCGGAGAGTTCGGCCCTCTGGATGGTGTTAGTGCTGTTGAGGCCGCCCGGTTCGATGTAAACGTGTCCTGTTGGTTGGGACCATGCGCATGCCCCCAGTTGGTTCATTTCGCGGCCATCTTCTCCCGCAGCCGCTTTGATACACGAGACATCCGTCCATATGATTTCGTCTGAGTTGTGCAGGTATGGGGAGGTGGCGGGGTAGTCGGCGCGCGCGGCGTAGAGGGCTGAGAGGGTGGGCGGAGGCGCAGGGCAGGTGCGGAGGCTACGCCGTGGGGGCGCGTTGCAGCTGGTTAGTTGTTGAGCGCGGGTTTTGGCGCGGTGAGAGTAAGTTCTGGTTACGTTGGGGGTTCGGTCGCGGGGGAGGGTGACCCGGGCCGGCCAGGCGGCGGGTGTGCGCTGTGTCGGTGTTGTAAGGGGTGTCGGGGGTGTGGCCCCAAGGTCGGTCAGGGCTTTCTGAAGCCGCGCAAGGTTGCCGTTAGAGTTTAACGCCTGTACGCCGGTGGTGTTAGCGATGAGGAGAAGTAGCAAGCCCCGTTTGCCGCAGTCCGTGGTGGCCGTGGTCCCGAGCCCTTCAAGCAAGGCCGCAGCGGGTGTCCCGGCGGGGATGTGCGCTAGGGGGGTGACGTGGGCACTGGCAAGGCCTCGCATGGCGGGCCCACTGTGTTGCGGGATTATCATGAGCGTAATTGCGGGTGTGGCTCGGTTTTCCAGGTGTTCAATAGACGCGGTGGCCCAAGCAAGTGCTTTGGCGCAGGAGGCGGGTTCAGGATCTGGGTGGGCGAGGGAGAGACCGTCGAAGGGGGCTGTATACGCGTCATGTGAAGCCCCAAAGAGGATGTCGGCGGCATGGTGGCTGTAGTAGCTCGTAGCTTTCCCAGTGCAGTTAAGTGGGGAGGCAAAGCGCTCAGTGATTTGGGGTGGCTGGCCGTTGTCGGGGTGCGTGGAGGTGAGGCAGTTATACAGCGCTCTTACCAAAGGTTCTGGGAGCGAGCGTTCCCGAGGGGGTGCCTCCTTACAGCTTTTGCCGTTGTTGTCTACCCTGGTGCGGATGAGGAGTTTAGCCAGGTCTTCTGGGAAGCCACCCTTGGCCCTGTGAGGTTGGGTGGCTTCGGGGTATGTGGCGAGGGCGTGGTCGTATCGGGCTTTAAGGGTCAGGAGGGTGCCTAGGGTGATGGAAGCAATGTGCCGCCCGGTTGGTCCGTAAACGTGCGCAAGGGTGTTAGTGTCTGTGTAGGTGTCGGGGACCTGGATATGGTATTGGCCGGTGGGGCGGATGTCAAGGTATGGGTTGCACGGGTTAGTGTCAATGCGTGTGTTCTGGCGGACCGTGCGTCGGGTGTGCGCTGCGGTCAAGTCGGGTTCCGTCCAGCGTCCTTGCTGTTGGGCTGGGGTTAGGCGGTTGTCCCGGGCAAGGGGAGGGGGTTTCGGTGTTTGAGATTTGGAGAGTTTCTGTAGGTGGGCGGCGATGGCCCGGTCCCAGCCTTCTATAGTCGGGCATTTGTCGATGGGTTCATTAGTGTGGGCCCATTTCATGCGTGTGAAGTACCGGCTGCAGGCTGTGCCGTAGCCATGGTGCGGGGTTGCCTCGCCTGTGTATTTCATGCGTTTGTACGCCTCTTTGGCCCCTTTAACGATGACGGAGTCCATCCAGGCCACTTCATAATACTTTTCGGTATGGAGGCTCTCACCTCGCTTGGGGGCCGTGACAGCCTTAGTGACCGGGCCCGCTACGATGTGTGACATTTCCTCAGCTTCGTTGTATAGCGAGAAGATAAGTTGGTTAGCCGCTTGGGGGATGTGGTGCGCTTGTTTGGGCCACGACAGTTGGCCAGTTAGGAGTTGGTTTCGAATGCACCGCCACCTTCTCAGAGGCTTGGGATCGTTGGCGTGTTCCTCCTTGTGCTGTCGGAGCTGTGCGCAGGCGATCATGTGGAGGGCGCGGGCTTGCCCTTGTGTGTCTGCGTCTAGTTCACGTGGATCGTTGGGGTTGTTGCCGTCGGCCCCTGTAATAGTTGGCCAGTGTGGTGGACTGGGGGCGATCATAAAGTCGCCTGTGGCTGTCCAGCGGGGTGGCTGGTCGTAGGAGGTGACTGGGGGTTGTGTCGGCGGGTGGGCGGCTATGTATGCCGTGACTGGGTTGGGCGTTGGGCCCTCTTGGTCGGTGAGGAAGTAGGGGTTAGTGAGGTGGGCTGGTATTTTACGGTTATAGGGCTGGCGGGTCCTGTTGTGCGGAAATTGTTGATGGTAGCGGGGGATACCGAGTCGGGGCATACGGTTAGCGCCTTGCATGTCCTGCTGTACACACATGAAAAATTGACGGGCTAACATGACGAAATTGGGTGGGCCGCGGTCAGCCTCGTCGGGGTCGTTTTGCAGCACAAAGCCCTTCTTTTGTGTGTGCCCCCGCATCCCTCTGGGAAGGAGTGGGTCGTGTCTCGGTTCTGCGTCAATTTTCTGCCTAAGTCTCTTGATGGCGTTTGGCCGAGGCTTTTTGCCACCAGCAGGGCGGGGGGCCAGTGTGGGTGGCGGTGTGTCGAGGGTGTTGGTTGGTGGGAGGGCATCTGTCTGTGTGTTATGTGGGGGTGGGGTGTCTGGGACAGCCTGTGCGAGTTGTGGCGTTAATGGTGTAGGCGACGGGTTTGGGTTTTGGGTGTGGGCTGCTGGGTGGATGGGGTACATTGGCGGCGGTGGCATGCCAGCTGGATGGTTTATTAGGTGGGACAGGGTTGCCTGACGTAGGTCTGTGTTGTGGGTTGCTTGGGTTCCATTGGTGCCACTGCGGGCGTCAGGGTGCAGGGTGGTCATGTGTTTCAGGTGCGCCTCTAGCGTGGCGGGCGTCGTTAGGCGGCTGGGGGTGGTGTTGCGAGGTAGGAGGGCGGCAAACGCCGGGTTAGTGGGGAGGGCTCGGTACCGTTGCGGTAGAGGCAGGTGGCGTTTATAGCTTTCTGCGTGGTCATATGGCGGCTCACGGGCCTGAGGGTCACATTCCGCGCTGAGGCATAGGCTTAGTCTGTTGAGGGCCACCCGATGTTTATGAAGGCATTGGTTCCGGGGTAGGTGTTGGAATAGGGAGTCAGAGGCGATGAGGCATGGGCGTCCATCCGTTGTGCGTTCGTGGCTCACGAGTTTGCGCAAATCAAGCCCGGCTTGTGTGAGGGAGAGGACAAGATGGTGCGGGATGGGCTGCGGGCTGCGAGTGATTGCAGCCATGAGGGTGTTGGGTGGGCCTTTGTATTGGGCACCATGGTCCCATATGGAGAGATCATAGGCACGCATGATGCTCATCTGTTTGAGTATGGTGTAGTAATGGCTTTCGTTTCTCAGCTTATGGACGGCTGCTGTGCCTGCTAGGCGTGTCTGCAGTTCGAGCAGGGCATGTGTGACCATGCCCAGGCGGCCAGGGTCGTTTAGGGCAAGTGTCAGCGCTCGTGTTGCTTTTTGTATGTAAAGTGGGAGGAGCGAGCCAACTCCTAAGCCAGATAGTTCGGCCGGGGCAAGTGTGGCACGCGTGGGGAAGCCGCGGCTTAATCGGTAGCAGGCTTTGGCTAGCCGCGCTATCATATTGTCGAGAGTTCTGATGTCATTCTCGGTGTAGGGCATAACAGCGAAGCTGTAGGCGGCAACCGATTGGATGCACGATTTAATGATGCGCAGGCACTGTTCCGGCGAGGCCTGGCATGTTTGTAGGCTGGTACTTTTCTCGGATATGGTTTTGCACAGGTAGGCAAACTGTGGGCCCCAGTTAAGGTTCATTGTTATTTGCACGCCCAGATATTTAAAGGGTTCTGTGGGTGGGAGATATGGCACACTCTTGTTGCCTACTAGGATTTTGTTATCGAGCATGGATTTGAGAGTACGGTTGCACGTCGGACCGTTTAGTCCTTTGTCTTGGTGGGCACGGCGGTGGAGGATGCCTGTCACCCTACACTTCGCGTGGTTGACCTGTAGGCCAGCCCATTCCGAATAGCGATGAATTTTGTCGCATTGGATTTTTAGATCGCTCAAGGTGTTTGTAAGCACCGCCAGGTCGTCGGCGTATGCTGCGGAGGAGCAATGGTATCGGTCGTTCAGGTGGGGTGGGAGGCATCCGTAGGCGTAGCCACGGCCGCCTACGTGTAGCCATCTGATCAGCGGTTCTATAAACATCAGGAAGAGAACGGGTGATAGTGTGTCACCTTGTACGGTACCACGTTCAATATTTATGGGGGCAGTTAGGCCATGTTCCGTTCGCACGTATGTGCGGGCGTGGGAGTAGAGATTGCGAACAACGAGAATAAGGTCGTGGGGCATGCCAAGGTCCCACATGATTTCCAGTAGTCGGTCGTGGGAGATAGTGTTAAATGCGCTGGAGAAGTCAGCATACATGACGTAGATGTCTTGTTGTGTCAGGCCGGCGTCCTCGAGGGCGTGCACTGGGTTCAGTGTTTGCCGCTCGGTGTTTCGGTATCTAAGGAAGCCTTCTTGTGTTTCGCTAAATATGTCCAGGTCATGGGAGATGTCGGAGATGGCCACTGTAATAAGGCTGGTCCATAGTTTATATGTTGTGTTAGCCAGTGCTATGGGTCGGTAGTTTTTTAGTAGCAGTGAGTCTCCGGGTTTGGGTAGGAGAACGGTTTCACTGGTAGTCCAGGACGTTGGCGTGTGGGCTCGTACCCAAAAGAGGACAAGTAGGTTGTGCGTCGTGCTGCGTAGTGAGGGGGGTAATGCGCGCAGCAGCTCGTTCGGTATGCCGTCTGGGCCAGGGGATTTGTTACGGCTCAGGTGGTCAATGCAGGCTTCAAAGTTGGCATTATCTGCGATGCTTGGGAGTAGGGCGTGGGTGAGTGGGGAGGTGGGGCTGTGAAGAGTGAAGGTGTCCGGGGCAGTTGCCTTGAATTTGGGGTCAAAGGGGTAGTGGTGCGTGCGTTCATCTGGTTTGTATTTTCCCGTGCGGGGGCCTGTGATAGAGGCCCCCTGGTTTTGGAAATATGTGTGGATGGCGTCCAGGATAGTGGTTTTGTCGGTGCAGTGGGCCTCCGTCGTGGGATGCAGCAGTGCTGGTATGCCATGAGCTTGCTCGTGTGTAGAGAATATTTCTTTGTGGGCTTGTCGGGTCCGTGTCGCGAGTTTGTGTTGGAAACGTGCCCTCGCTCTTTGCACATCTGCACGTGTTTGCTTTTTGAGTGTATCTCGTAGTAGTTTCCCTGCTGCCTTGATTTGCGCGGTAAGTGTCGCCATTGTTTGGGGGATTTGGTTGGTTAGGGGTGGTGGGGCTGGTGGGGTGCCCGCGGGCGTGTTGTCTTCTTCCATTGGCGCCGGCTCTGGGGCTGTGTTCAGGGTTACAGTCGGCGGTTGTGTAGCGGCGGTTTGCAGGTTGGTTGGCGAGTTGGTCCCTCGTGGTGTAGTAGTGTTGGCTCTGAGCGTGTCGCATTGCGCCCTTAGCTGTTGTATTTCGGCGTGGGTCTTTCGAATTTTTCTGCTTATCTTGCGTGGAGCAAATGTGCCCCGAGTTGGGGGTTTCTTGGGGCACATGTCTACCAGGATACTAAGCCCATCTGTGAGGATGGTTTGCAATTGGTTTGCTAGGGCGTCAAGGTCAGGTGTTTGTACCGTGGGTTCCATTTTCAGGGCGTACTGAAGCTCCTCAGCAGTGGTAAGGCCAGATGTATGGTTGGAGAGGTGCTTTTGTATGGTGTTGGTAGCGGGTTGTATGGCTTGAGCTAGGCTCGATATTGGGGACGCAAGGGTGTGCTCAATCTTCGTTTGTGCGGCCTGTATGGTAGTTTTGGGGATGGGTAGAACCACATTTCGCCACGGTCCTGGGGTATCCTGTGGTAGGTTGTCCATGTTGGTCCGAGTGCGTGATGGCCAAAGGCGGATGGGGTAGGTGGGAATGCGCGCGTTTAGGGAGTAGTGGTCGAATAGCCCTCCACATGGGAGAACATAGGGGCCATTTTAGTGTCCCATCATTAAAATAGATTTTGAAGGAGGTGGCGGCTATAGGCTTGGGGAGGCCTCACTCGCGGGGAAGGGGGTTGTGGTCGCCGGCTGTGGCGGATGGGTTCGTGCCCTGGCGATGGTCTGTTGAGACAGGGAGTCTTTCGGAGGCTTACCGTCTGTTGCGTCAGTCGTTTCTTAGTTGCTATCTAGTAATAGCGGACTCTTGAGCCGCGTAGCTAGCGGACTGGCTTTGTTTTGGCCGACCTCCATGGCCAATATACGCGAAGTCGCGAATCTTGCGACGGTAGCAGCATGCGACGAGGCCCTAGGCTCATACACCCAGCCATTGTTACCTGAGGACGCGAGGCGCTTGCAGTCGCCGGAGAAGAAGGCCTTTAAGTTATGGCGCAAGACCGACGCGAAGATCCAGGCCCTCGGATCACAGCCCGTCGGCGCAGGCTCTCGTATGTGGCTCAATGCGAAGAAGGCTCTGGAAAAGGCGCATGCGGAGGCGGAGGCGGCGCTAGCGGGCTACACCGAGCTGCGTGATCACCAACAGCTTCACGAGGCGGTGCGCAAGCGTCGGGCGCAGCTGCTGCACCCCGGCACTGCGAGTGGCGATAACAGCGACAGCAGTGGCAGCGACGACGACAGCAGCAGCGACAGCGACAGCGACAGCGACAGCGACGGGGACCAGGGTTAGCAGGGCGCGGGCCGGGGCGGGGGCCAGGGTGCGGGCGCTCAGGGGGCGGGCCGGACCCTGAAGAGAGCGGCACCAGCAGCAGCAGCAGCAGCAGCCAAGACAGACGCAGCAGCGGCGGCAGCTGGCCAGGCCGCCCCTATCACAACCTGGCGGGGGCGCTGGCGGTCGCGGAATGGAAAGGGGAGGTGCCAGGCATGCGCCGGCTCATCGGCAGGCTGGGCTCATGGATGGGGAGTTCGTTGCCGGGCGGCGCCGCGCAGGGCGGGGCGCCGCCTGCACGGGCCCGGCGGCGGCACAGGCTGCCGCCGGGACCCCGCCGGCGATGGCACCGGCAGCGAACTCCCAGCAGCCGACGCAGCCTGACTGCGCAGAAGGTGAGTTTCCTGCGACGGTGATGGTGGGGAGTGGGCTGCCGGGCGTGGGCGCGGGCGGGTTCCATCTCCTTGTAGTCCGTTGGCCTCCGGGTAACCAAGGCTACCGGTAGCTTCAACCGGTATAGAAATATGGGCCCCGCACGCGGCGGGTGATCAACGTACCGGTAGCCTTCAACCGGTGATAGAAGTATGGGCCCCGCACGCGGCGGGTGATCAACGTACCGGTAGCTTCCAACCGGTGATAGAAATATGGGGCCCCGGCGGTGACGGGTGACATTGCTACCGGTAGCCTTCAACCGGTGATAGAAATATGGGCCCCGCGCACGGCGGGTGACCAACGTACCGGTAGCCTTCAACCGGCGATAGAAATATGGGCCCCGCGCGCGGCGGGTGAAGAACGCTAACGGCTCGAGCGCCGGTAACGCTGACGATAATGCTTCCGAAAGCCACACGCACAGATATGATGTCAACGCGCGGTGCCGGGCTCACGGAAGCCGCGGCGCTGCAAGAGTGGTTGGAGACCGCCGCCGCAGAGGCGGCGGCGGCTGTGATGCGGAGGGCACGGGCGCTGGTGGCAGTAGCGAGCGTGAGGGCAGTCGCTGGTTCCCGCCGGCGGCTTCAAGCTGCGGACGGAGGCCTGGCAAGCACACGGCTTCGACTCACCAGCCATCCGCAACAGCATAGTCTGGCTGTTTGCGGAGGAGGCGGAGCCCAACTTGTTGCTCACCAATTACCCTACCATTCGTACATCAAGAAGTCAGCGCGGGCGAGGCAGCGGATGGTGGCGTGCATGTGAGGATTGGGGGTGGGGGGGTAGGTTTCTGCTCGGCAGTAGTAGGCAGAACAGCTGCCGGGTAGACACGCAGCCGCAGCCCAGGCGGAGCGGCTAGGTGGCCAAGGCGCACGCGGCGCGGCGGCGCCGGACAGGCTACTTCTCCCCCAATCATAATTTGCCTGCCCCCGGGCCGGCAC
Source organism: Chlamydomonas schloesseri (assembly GCA_016834595.1). Taxonomy (NCBI): domain Eukaryota; kingdom Viridiplantae; phylum Chlorophyta; class Chlorophyceae; order Chlamydomonadales; family Chlamydomonadaceae; genus Chlamydomonas; species Chlamydomonas schloesseri. The sequence continues at coordinate 25,254 of JAEHOD010000134.1, read as the reverse complement.
ATACAACAAGGCAGGTAGAATAGGAGTCTGAGAGACATGGCGGTTGCTTAAGACATGAACGGTCGCTTGCGGGGTTACTCCGTGTGCAGACGGTTGGGAGCAAAGGTTGTAAGGCCAGGCAGACTTGTGCGCAGTTACGCTGCCCAGCCTCACGCAAACGTAAGACGACAGCCTATCTCAAAAGCAGTGCTTGTTGCTGCTGGTTCGGTACACTGAAGGCCGATTTAATGTGTTGGCAAATGAGTATATCGTCGATGCGGCTGGTAGGTTGGGGTGTACCGTGGCGTGTCTGGTAGTAGGACATGTTTGTGCCACCGTCTGTTTCAGGGAGTCTGTGTAGTTTGTTGTTCAAGACAAAGCGTGCGTGAAGTCTGTCGGCGTCATCTAGGGGTCCTGTGCGGTCGTCAGGTTTTAGCACTGCATTGAAGTCACCTGCGATAATAACATGCTCACAGGTATGGTTAGCTTGGGCGAGCGTTGTTTCGCAGTATTTATATATGCGGCGGCGGATGGTCATGTCTTCAGGGGCGTAAACACCGATAATATGAAGGGGCGTGCTATGTGGTGTCAGAATGGTGCAGTGGATAACGTGCCCGTGGAGGGTTTGCGGGATATTGGGTGTGCGGATGGTGCCTCCAGCGTGATACCGTTGTGAGACGGCCATGAGCACCCCCGCAGCTCGGCGTTTGTAGTGCGCTGTGCCTGGTTTAGTAGAGGTGAACGTACGATAGGCGAGTTTTTCGTGGCGGAGGGTGTCCTTAAGCCAGCGGGTCCGTGGTCCCAGTTTGGTTTCAGTCAGGATCACAATATCCGCGTTCCATTCACGTAGGTGGCACAGGGTGGAAAGGAAGTTCGCTCCTAGGCCCCTAACATTATGGGTAGCGATGTTAAGCCAGGTTGTGTCATCTGGGGCTGGGGTGTCTTGACCAGGTGTGGTGGTGGGTTGTCCGGTCGCGGGGTCCGGTGGTGGGGGGTTCGTGGGTTCAGCCATGCGGTGAGCTGTTGGGCTGTCGGGGTGGTCTACTCGTGGGCGTTGTGTTGGCCGGGTGGCGCTTGGTGGGGTTTCAGGTCTCTGGCGGTTGATAGTCGTGGTTATGTGCGCAAGAGTTCGTAGCGCCGTGTTCCCTGCGGTAGCAGCTTGTGTGACTACAACTTGGGCCCATGTTTGGTTGCTTGGGGGGTGAGCTTGTGGTGGTGGCATGGGGGTGGGCCTTGGGTGTTGTGTAGCCGTATTGGCAGCTTCCTCCCTCCTCTGCATTGTGTTGTTGCGGGTGGGGCTGGTTCGTTCAGGGGCGGGCTTATCGTCATGGCGCGGTCGACGGGTGGGGCGGGTTGCGCTGTCCGGGGTGGGTGGGCGGTCGTTTGGGGTTCGCGTCAGTGCGGTTGTTTCTTGGCGTGTGGCAGTGGTTGTGGGGGCGGTTTGTAGTGGGGCCTGCTGGATTGTCTGTGGGCCGGTGCGGTCCGGTGGGGGTGTGGGTGCTGTGGCAGTGGGGTTGTCGGGTTGTGTGGCAGGTTGGCAGACCCGCCTTGTGAGCATGGTGGTGATGGTCCTTTGGGTGGGGCGTTGTTTGGGTTTTGTCGCTTGCTGTGCCGGCGGAGCCGGCGGTGGTGGTGGTGGTGGTGGCGGCGGGAGTTCTGGGATTGTCGGGTATGTGCTTGGGTCGCAAGGCGTATCTGGGCTATAGGGGTGTAGGCAGAAGATGTCACCTTTCACTGCTTGCCAGAGGTCCGGCGTCATAGGCCTACGTCCAACGTGAACAACGGAATCGACTAAGTGCCAAACTCCGTCCTCCTTTCGGATCGCATAGGCGTGTCTCCCGTCATGTACCATGAGTCCCATGTTTCTGGAGCATTCTGGGAGTAGGTCTAGGATTCTGTCTTGAGAGTTTCCCGGGTTGAGGGCTTTGGCGGCGCTTCGCAGTAGAAGGCGCGTGCCCATGGCGTCAATTGGTGCTGGGCGGTGTCGGAGGTAATGGTTGATAGCAGCTTCATGGAAGAGCCCGTTGTGCCGGAAGTGGTGCCCCCATTCCGTCTGCAGTTCGGGTTTATCTGCCAGCGCATTGTGCACTACGTGGCAGAATGCAAGTACGGCGTGTGCCCTCAGCCAAGGTGTCCCCAACATGTTGTTAATGGCATGGATTGTACAGAAATTAAGGAGCTGTTGTTCTCGGAAGTATGTTTGCGGTATGTTTCTGGGCCAGGCAAGTGGAGTTGGGATGTGTCCATTTTCGGTGGTTGGCACAGTAGTCCTCTCTGTGTTGTTTCCCCCTCGTAGTTGGTGCGGGGGGGCTGTGATGTTGGGTAGTTGTCTGTCTGCCTGTGCCGTCAGGTATGTACTGATGTAGGAGTCGGCCGCAAGGTTAACGGGAAGGTTGACTGATGTCTCGTGAGGGTTAGTGTGGGCTTGGGATAGAAGCAGGGTAGTGGTGAAAGTCCCGACGTTGAGGTCTGGGGGGCCAGGGATGTATGGGAGGAGTTGTAAGGCTACCGGGGTGGTGACTGTTGATAGTTGCGGAGATTGGGCGGTGGTTTGTAGGTTCATGAGGAGCAAGGTGATAATGAGCAAGGTGCGTATAGAGTGGGTAGGTTTCATGATTATTGCACGTCCAAGCCCATAGATAGGTATTCCGAGGAGTGCAGGTATCATACCGCGTGTAGTTTTCATGATGCTGTATGCGGTGCATGCTGTCGCTAACATAGCCACAATGGTTGTGGTGTGTTGGTATGTCATAATGAGGAGCAGCAGGGGTTGGGCTAGGAGGAAGGCTGCGAAGATGGTGAAGATCAGGTTGTTGGTTCGGGCTGGTGTTGGGAGAGCTAGAAGTTTCCATGTTGCGCGTTTGATTTGCACGATGCCGGCTGTGGTTAGGGCGAGTGTGGGGGCCCATAGCGAAACCCTGGACGTGAGTTGCCAGCCACATAGGCTAAGCTGCCCAACGCTGGTGGCAGTGTAGGCCAAGGTGTGAGTGAGGAGGGTTCGCACCCAGGCCACTGTGTGGCGCATAGCTATGCAGGTTCCACGGAAAGTACCTAGGGTGGTCCAGAGAAGTGTGCTGGCAGTGTGGGCAGAAAGATAGCTCACTGTCTTTATCAGCGGGTCTGTGTCACTGTGTAGGAGCAGCTGAGTGATAGGGTATGGTCCCATAACTTGACACCAGGGGCTGGTGTCGTAGCTGTTTGTGGCGTGGCGGTGGCAGAGAATGGTGCAGGCAAGTGTGTTGCATTTTGTGCGGTGTAGTTTGCACGTGTTAGTGCCTCTGGCTCTGCCTGCTCCTTCTTCCGTGCTCTCTATATTATTATTGGTCTGGCAGTTAACCTTGTCCGTATAGTGCCTATCCTTATCCTCACCTGGTTTGCTCAAAGCTATCAGATCATTGTCCTCACCCAGCTTGCTCAAAGCTATCCTAAGGCCCACAGCGTCCTCCGTTGCGTCCTGCAAGTGGCGCCAGTAGCTGGTCGTGGGCCTTGCACATTCCGTGTTGCAAACATCATAAAGCTGGCAGCGCTCCCTGTGGGAATAATAATAATAATAATATGTACGCGGTTCACAGAGGAGGCCGCGTTTCTTAAGGAGGAGTGAGTTGCGCTCACCCCACCGTGGAGCAACATGAGTGGACTTAACCGGGCTCACGTGGGGCAGGCCCACCTGTGACGGCATCGGCCGGGCGTCCAGTGGTGCGTGAGGTCACTACTCCCGTCTCACGCTCGAGGCGGTAGTACAGCAGTGCCGTTGTACGCAGGCTAACGACGCTGTGCATGTGAATGCGTGTACAGCAGGATTGCGCGGTGTGAGAAGTGCGGAGGAGGGGCTCAAGGGTGTTTGCGACGGTGCCACCATGCCCCAGCGTAACGATCTGCTCGTGCTTGTAGACAACCTCCCAGCCGGCGGCACGCAGCGCGTCGGCCAGACGGCTATGCTGTGCTTGTTTCTGGTCACACTTCTCGCTGTGGTGCAGGTCGGAGGTGTAACCAACCTCGATGATGTACACCTTGTGTTGCCGCCGGGCGTTGGGGCTTAGGTCACTCGGCCCATTTGCACCAACTGCGGTTCGTGGCAAGGTTGGGATGAAGAGAATGTCCGGGCGCATTTTTTCCCGGTCGGCTTTGGGGACCTCGGGGCGTAGCATCCACTTTGGGGGGCAGTTGCCCGCACAGTATTCAGGCCGGTCCGCGGCGCTGCTTGCATCCATGAGCATGTAGCCGCCGCCACTGCTGCCCCTGTGGATGCATTCGGCAATCATACGTACGGCCGCATTGTGTTTTGCGATACGTGCCCCCACCAGCTGGGGGTGGGCGCAGTGCCCTGCAATGTGTCCGGTGGTACCCCTCTCCTCCTCTCCACCTCTGGGCGTGGTGCCCGTCAGCGTCCGCCACCAGGTTGCTTGGGGCTGATATATTCGGCGTCCATGATTCTCTCCACCGTAGTTGAGTCTCTCGCCTCCAGGTCTGCGACGTGGCGCCCACGTTGCTGGCTGCCGAGGGGGTTGTAGTTTCCCTCGGTCCTTGTTGGGCGGTTAGGCTGCAGGGTATGGGGTGATGGGCATTGATGTGCTCAGTTGCTAGGTGTGGTTTCGCTAGTCCAGGGTACAAGTCCGCGGCAGAGCGCGTATGCATTATCACATGCGTGCAGTGTTGCTGCTTCGGGGTCGCTGGTTGCCGGCGCTCACCGGCGCCCTCCTCCTCCTCGTCGATGTCCATTGCCATGGCCGCGGGGCCAGCCTTCTGGATGATGTTGTTCGTGCGCGAGAAGGCCATGTTGTACCACGCCTCGAGCTGCAGCTTGTCAAAGGTGGCACGGAGCGGGTGCTGCTTGCCCGGCTTGTCGGGCAGGGACGCCGGGCTGAGCTGCTGCTCGGTGCGCGCCAACACGTCGCCGTTGACCGGGTTGGTGGCAACTGCCACCAGGATGTGGATGGGCGCCTCCGGGTGCGCGTAGTTGGGTCCATCGTTGTTGACAATGCAGTCACCGGAGAGGTGCTCCAGCTGCCGGCACAGGCCGCTGGCGGGCGGCAGGTAGGCGTCCATGGTGTCGGTGCCGAGCGTGAGGGCCTTGGGCTTGTTGCTGTATTTGGCGACGAAGACGTTCGGCCGCATTGCCGCCGTGACCACGGCCCGCGTGATGTCGTCCGCCGGGGCCACCGCGAGGTCTCCGATGGTGAAGGCGGCCGAGCTGGGGCCGTTGCTGTTGCTGGTACGCAGGAGCGAGGCCAGCGGGCGGAACTGCTTATCGGAGCTGCTTCTGGTAAAGAAGTAGTATTTCAGCTGGTTGACCGCGATCTTGCACGCGTCGTCGACGTTCCCATCGGCGTCGGCAAGCAGGAAGCGGCTGACGTCCGAGGTGTCGTATTTGGTGTTGTTGAGCTTGCAGTACTCCTCCGCCTTCTCGCACATGATCTTGTGGATCTTCTGGAACCGGCCCTGGACGGTCGATAGCGCCATTTCCAGTATCGCCTCGGTGGTTGGGTAGAGCTTGCCGTTGACCCTGTTCTGGCGCCAGAAGGGTGTTCTCTCCAGCTGCATAATTAGGCCCGGCGGCAGCTGTCGCGGCAGGGCCGTCATGGTGATGCAGAAGGGCGCAGGGCTCGTCGTCTCCAGCTCCCAGTACTCGCCCGCGTGTAGCAGCCGCTTCTCGTGTATGGACTCGTAGCTGATGGCGTACACGTCGGTGGGGTCCTCTCCCATGGCCTCGATAGCGGCCTTCTGCGCGCCGGTCAGCTCCTTGACCTGGATGTGGAAGTTCAGGACTGCGGCGATGAGGTCGCGATGGATGTCGTTGGCCGCGGTGTTGAGGGCGGCATCGTCCATATCTGCAGTTGGGCATGTGTTGGGGTTGTGGGTTGTGAGTGGGTTGGTGGCCGTGGGCGGTAGCAGGTCACAGATGTCATTATTTGTCATTGGAATTAAAGTCGCCGGTGGTTTATGGTATGTACTATGTGCTTCCGGGCGTTGCTTTGGTAATTTGTCTGCATGGATACTGTGCGCCGGCAGTCCATCTTCATGATGCGGTTGGGGTGGTATCGTGACACGTCGCATGTGGGGTGCAGCATAGGGTGCAAATACAGACAGGGTTGTGCGTGAGAGAGCAGGTAGTAGGGCATCAGCGTTACGGCAATGCTGTACGAAGGCTGCAGTGGCGGAGTTGTGGCTGCGTTCAGCCAGGATTTTGGCGATTGTTAGAGTTGTAGGGGGTACGGTGGCGGTGGGAAACGTATCAGTACAGGATAAGTCAGCTTGCATGTAACAAGGGGCATAGGGGCCGTGTGTGGCAGCTTGTAGTGCGTCTGCATTGTTTATTGTCGGGGCGGAAGTCTCCAGTAGATTATGACATGTGTAGTGGGCATTTAGGCTGTGGTCTTGTAGTCTGTCTGCACTAGCTGTTATGTACGCCGGCGGCTCACCTTTATGTTGCGGTTGAGTTGGTGTTGTGGCACGCCGTATGTGGGGGGCATCGGGGGGTGCAGGTGTGGACGGGGTTATGCATGAGAGAGCAGGCAGTAGGGCATTGGCATTATGGTGGTGCGGTACAAAGGCCGCCTTGGTGGCGCTGTCACTGCATTCATGATATTTAGGTTGGAGTTTACTGGTTATTGGTAAAGTTGTAGGGGGAGTGGTGGCGGTGGGAAACACGTCTATGCAGGGGGAGTCAGCGTGCATGGGACGAGGGGCATAGTGGCCGTGTGTGGCGGGGCGTGTTGTGTCTGCATTGTTCGTTATCGGGGTGGAGGTCTCCGCTGGATTGTGACATGTGCTGTGAGCATCTTGGCTGTGTGTATGTAATCTGCCTACACTAGTTGTTATGCACGCCGGCGGCTCACCTTTATGTTGCGGTTGGAGTGGCGTCGTGGCATATCGCATGTAGGGGACAGCGGGGGTTGCAAGTGCAGACGGGGTTTGCATGAGAGAGGAGGCGGCGTTGTAACTGCACTCAGACTGGAGTGTAACTATTGTTAAAGGCGGAGTAGGTACGGTGGTAGTGGGGGGCGTATCGCTGCAGGATAGGGCAGCGTGTGTGGGGCTGGGGGTATAGGCGATGTGCAGGTTGTGTGGGGCTGTTTGGCTTGTGTCCGTATTATTCGTTTTTGGGGCTAAAGTCGTCGGCAAATTATAGCATGTGCTGTGAGCTTCTTGGCGGTGCTCTGGTAATTTGTCTGCTCGAGTTATGTACATTGGTGGCTCACCTTTATATTGCGATTGGAGTGGCGTAGTTGTACGTCGCATGTGGGGGGCAGCAGAGGGCGCAGGTACAGGTAGTGCAGGCAGGGTTATGTGTGAGGCGTCGGGCAGTGGGGCATCAGCCGTATGGCAGTGCTGTACAATGGTGGTGGGGGACATGTCGTTGTAAGGTAGGTCAGCGTGCTTGGGGCCGCTTGGTGCAGCGTGTATTGTGTCTGCACTATGTATAGTTTGGGCTAGGGTCGTTGGTAGGTTGTGGTACGTGCTGTGGGCTTCTTGGCAGTGCTCTAGGAGTCTGTCGGCACCAGTTATGTGTGCCAGCGGCTCACCTTCGTGTTGCAGTTGGGATGGTGTTGTGGCGCACCATATGTGAAGGGTAGGGAGTGCAAGGATATATGGGGTTATGGGCGAGTGAGCAGACAGCCGGGCACGGTGTTGCGTAAGGGTCGTGTTGTGGTTGTAACCAGGCTGCGAGTTAGCAAGAGTCTGTTGTTGCGCACATAGTGTGTGCGTGCAATATATCTGGGTATGCCCCTCCCAAGTGCGCAGTGTGTCCGTACCTGGCGCGATCAGGCAGCTGCCGTAGGTCTCCTCCATGATGTGGCGCAGCGCTGTTTGCACTTTGCCTGCCCGAGTAGCGTATGCGCTGCCTGGGAGCGTTCCTTGCACGGTAATGCGCATAAAGGTGTTGGTGTTGTCATCTGTTGGCAGGTCGTATTCTGCCGCGTGATCGACGACGTCCTGCGCTCTGAGGCTGGGTGGGCCCTGGACGAGCTGGAACCCGGTCGCGCCGGCTGTGAAGATCGGCTGGGGCATGTTCCACTTGTCGCTGTTCATGACCAGGTGCGCGCCCGCGGGGCGTGTGCACTCTATGAGAACAGTGTTGGTGTACAGGCTGCTGCCCTTGTCGGTTGTGATGTTCTCCTTGTACTTGGTTGAGCCATTTACCGAGGTTATCTCGGCGATGAGCCCGTTCTCATCGCAGCTCTGTAGCTTTACCTCAAGGCTCTTGTTCTGAGCTGATTTTGTTGCGAGTGTAAGCGGCCCGTCGCTTTCGACGTAGTCACTGTTCTTGCTGACGATGCGACTGCTGGCCAGCTGAGTCTGAGCGACGTAGTGGTTTGCTGGCTTACCGCGCAGGGCACCCGTGATGGTTGGGTGGGAGGCGTCTCCAGCGCTGATAATGCAGCTCGCTCTCGTGCTCGCGTGCGGCTGGGCAGAGTGAGCAGGTAGCGCTGTTACACGCTGCGCGACATTGGATGTTCTGTATGGTTTGAGTGGAGGGCAGTGCAGGCTAGCGTTGATGATTTGCTGCTCCGACAGTGGGCGTAGGACCCGGCAGCGCATGCTTCCATGGCTGCGTGCACTGCTGAGCGAGGCTCGTTGGTATGTACCTTGAATGAACATATTGATAATGGCTGTGGTGGGGGTGTCCAGTCTTGTGATAAGGAGTATTGTCATCGGAGGGTCGCATTGAGATTCACCTCTTGGCGCGTCGGGCTTCTCGGTTGGGTTTTTTGGTGGTGTAATTCTTGTGGTTATAGGAGTCCTATGTTGATGGGGGATCGTGACCGGGGTGATTTTAGGTCTTGTGTGCGGCGGTGTGACTTCCTGTTCGGTCCTCTGTTTATTATCTTCAAGTATTGTTCTGTGTCTTGTTTTGTTACTCTGCCTGTTCTCGGTTTGCGGTGCGTGGTACGTTTGTCGGGGAACTGTGTTGTGTTGAGTTTTTTGCATTTGGTGGTTCTTTTTGGGTATGTCAAGTTGGTGGCTGCTTGCATTCGTTGAGCAGGTTGCCCACCTAGTCTCGGGGTTGGCTTTCGGCCCTTGCTTCCTCACGTCTTTGGCTTGTTGCTCATGCTTGATATACTGATATCCGTTTACAGCTAGCGGTCTTACTTGGGGCCATAGGGCGGCCGGGGCGGGGTTCAAGTGAAATGGCGCCATTCTTTGCCAGTTCCACTGGTGCTCGGCCGCGTAGGCCCACCCACCGGTTCCTGTTGTCTGAGACAGCTCACGAGATCGAGACCATAGGTCTTCGAGCGCCCGTGAGGCTCCAGGAGGGTGAATGGGGCTCGCCCGCGGCCGGGGGCCATCCAGTGGGAACTTGTTGTAAGGCTTATCAATAGGATGATAAGAACCCGTAATAGGGCCATTTTGGGGCTTAAAGCTCCGATTTTCCCGACAGCTCTCAACAGAGTGCTTCCAAGTTGGTATCCGCGCGTGTTCGCAGCGAGATATCTTACAATCTTTATGAGTTTTTTTGCCTTTCCTGGTATTTTATCCCGCATACCGACCGGGAAAGTGACAGGCTGGGTAGCGTCATTCTTTCGTCTCTCTAATGCTCCTTTTCTTGCTGTCAAAATGCAGGACCAGAAAGCGCGCAAGGGGTGACAAGGGCGACAGCAAGGGCAAGGGCGCCAAACACAAGGGCTGCACTTCCAAGAGCCAGAAGGCAAGTGTACTTCTCGAGGTAGCCATAGGTGCCTTTGTGGTTGGAACGCATGCCTGTGCCTTGCCATAGCCCGTGCTTTGGTGTGCGTGCTACGCCGGTTATTTATGCAAAGCATTCTTTGTGTGTATGCCCCCAGGTGGAGCCGGCGTCAGTGGAGGTCACGTCTGACAGCAGCACGAGCGATGACGACGACGATGATGACAAGTAATAGTGAGTTGCTGCGGGGAATGCTGCGTGTCTGTCTTGATGGCTCTCCTCCTGTCTCTAGCCCTCTTACCGTGGCGTGTCCCCTGGCCCTGCCGTCCGCAGGATTGGCTGACTGGACCTCATTCGGCAGATTGCAATCAAGCTAGCAGCACATGTGTGAATGCAATACCTGAGGCAGACAACGCAGGCGTTAGGGAGTCAAGCATAGGTCCCAACGCAGCATGTTGGGTGCACGCACACTACTTGGGGACGGGACGCTTGGCGCCTGCGCGCACATTAGAATGAGCCATGCAAGGGATGTGTGATTTGATTAGTCGACATGAGACAATGAGACAATTGCATGCGCACCAAGCGCAATCCGTTGTAACAGACCTGGAATGCGTCCATTCATGCGTCCGTGCCTGCGTTCGGGCCTGCGTTCGGGGGTGCGTATTCGACGCCGGGCAGTGGCTTGCGTTAGGTAACGCAATGCGAACAGCATGCTTTGGACCTTGCTTTTTGCGCAACGCAACCGGCATTTGTGCGATTCGCATGCTTTATTGTGCGTTGCGGTACGCATGAAACGCATGCGTGCCAGCCAGAGTTGAGCACGGGGACATGAGGGTGTTGGAGCATTTGCGTTAGCAACGCAAGTGATTGTGCGTGACGCATGCGTATGATGCATGCGGAGCATGCTTCCCGCACGTGCTTTTCATGCTTCCCGCATGCGTACAGGCCCTGCTTTTCGCACGCTAACGCACGCCCTAACGCACAAACCCGTCCTTATAGTGGTTTCCCTAGCGGCATAGGGTGATGGCTAGGATAGGGTGGCTCGGATGTGCTAGGATATGATGGTGGCTAGGATACGGTGGTGAAGAATCGTAGAGTTAGTCTGACAGTGCTAGGGCTGCGCTCGCAGACAATTCTCCGTTAATCCACGCTAGGACCTACGGTTCAGTGTAACCTTTCTTTCTTTCTTTCTTTCTTTCTTTCTTTCTTTCTTTCTTTCTTTCTTTCTTTCTTTCTTTCTTTCTTTCTTTCTTTCTTTCTTTCTTTTCTTTCTTTCTTTCTTTCTTTCTTTCTTTCTTTTTCTTTCTAGACCGGGCTACTGCAGCGACTGTAGACAACATGTGTAGACGGGCCACAGCCACAGCTCCAGAACCAACCCTCCCTGAAGCAACTCGTGCACTTACTTTGCCACCCTTGGCCTTCTTGACCGCCGCCTCCTCCGCCGCCTCCTCATCGTCATCATCCGCTGCCACGCCCTGCTTGCCTGGCTTGGCCTTCCCGTCCGCCGCCGTCGCCGCCGCCTTGCCCTGCAACGATGAACACGACACACACAGCCACAAACGGGTTTATCGGAAGCAAGTGTGCAAGTAGACCGGGCTACTGCATCATCAGTTGTTAATTCGTTTATTCGATTAGCGATTTGATACGTCCTAATGGCTGAAGGGACCCGGGTTCGAATCCGGATGAAGCCTAATTATGCACGGGCGTAAGATTGGTGAGAGACCGATCGGTGATCCCACGAATGAAATAGGTCGTGGTGCAGGCAGAGTCCGAAGTTGGTGGTCGTAAAACAGGAGCGCCAGGCTCTGGCAAGTTGCGCTAACTGGCAGTGCTCCGCAGCTTTAATGCGGCGTTTCCCTAGCGGCATAGGGTGATGGCTAGGATAGGGTGGCTCGGATGTGCTAGGATATGATGGTGGCTAGGATACGGTGGTGAAGAATCGTAGAGTTAGTCTGACAGTGCTAGGGCTGCGCTCGCAGACAATTCTCCGTTAATCCACGCTAGGACCTACGGTCCAGTGTAACCTTTCTTTCTTTCTTTCTTTCTTTCTTTCTTTCTTTCTTTCTTTCTTTCTTTCTTTCTTTCTTTCTTTCTTTCTTTCTTTTCTTTCTTTCTTTCTTTCTTTCTTTTTCTTTCTAGACCGGGCTACTGCAGCGACTGTAGACAACATGTGTAGACGGGCCACACCCACAGCTCCAGAACCAACCCTCCCTGAAGCAACTCGTGCACTTACTTTGCCACCCTTGGCCTTCTTGACCGCCGCCTCCTCCGCCGCCTCCTCATCGTCATCATCCGCTGCCACGCCCTGCTTGCCTGGCTTGGCCTTCCCGTCCGCCGCCGTCGCCGCCGCCTTGCCCTGCAACGATGAACACGACACACACAGCCACAAACGGGTTTATTGGAAGCAAGCGTGCAAGTAGACCGGGCTACTGCAGCGACTGTAGACAACATGTGTAGACGGGCCACAGCCACAGCTCCAGAACCAACCCTCCCTGAAGCAACTCGTGCACTTACTTTGCCACCCTTGGCCTTCTTGGTCGCCGCCTCCTCCGCCGCCGCTCCCACGCTCTGCTTGCCTGGCTTGGCCTTCACCACTGCCGCCGTTACCGACGCCGCCGCCTTGCCCTGCGACCAACGCACACAGCCACAAACGGGTTTATCGGAAGTAAATGTCTATGTAGACCGAGCTACACCAGCGTCTGTAGATATGTGTAGACGCCCGCCCCTGCCTGGAGCCACATCTATAGCTCCATACCCAATCCTCCCTGCCCTAAAGCAATACGTGCACCTTGCCGCTCGTGGCCACCAGCTTGGTCCTGTTCTTTTGCGCCTGCACCCATGCAAGATAAGGGTTTTTTTACTCGAGTGCTGCACAGTACACACCGAAACCAAGTCAAATATCCCTATCCACATACACATAATATATCCGATGCCCTGTTGTCGCACCACATCAGCAAGCAGGTGTAGCGCCTGCTCGTCCTTGCTGTCGGTTTCCTCGCTGTCCGTGGTGTTGTCGCCCTCACTGTTTGTGTCTCCTGCGTCCTCCTCGTCCTCATCACTGGCCACCTGTTGGCATAACCAACGGCAGCACTCATGCAACACAAAGCACATGACATGTACGCACAGGGAAGATATGCAACGTGGTTACTGTTGGTAACACGTACGTTCTTTGCCTTCTTGGCACGCTTGCCCTCCTCCTCGTCCAATGCCCCGTCTGTGTCCTCCTCCTGTTGGGTGGATACAGGAAAAGATGTGGACCACGTGTAGCCGAACAGTAGACAACATGGGCGGGCGCAACTCTGGCTGTATACACTATCCGTCTGTATGCAGGTCTACATGTCTACACGTCCACATTCTTGCACTACTCGCCTCATCGCGCTTGCGCTTGCCAAGCAGCAAGAGCTCCTTACTGAGGTAGTCCTCCAGTTCTGCCGCAACATCCTTGGCCCACTTATTTTTGTTGATGATGGCCTGGACGGAAGGAGAGGTAATGGTGTCGACCTTGCGGCCGTTCTTGCTGAACACCATGCCGAACTTCTCCACGTCCATCTTCAGGGTCTTCTTGACAGCATTGGCCTTCTTACGCGATTCGTTGACCCTCTGCCGGCGCTTGCGCAGAGCGTCCGCCTCGTCGCCTGCAGTCACGTGTGCGATGTCATTAATAGCATGCCAGTGTGCGTGACAGCCATTTTGTACATCATTTGCTTACCTTCCATGTTGTTGAGGTCGTGGCGGACCTTATCGACGTTGAGGTGCGCCAGGCAGGCTGGGCAGCAGAGGTGCGGGCTCGCCCGCACCTTGATCATCTTCTCGCCCTCCGAGTTGGTCGCCTTTAAAGACCCGAACAGGTTCACGTTGAAGGAGTTTGCTCGATCGCGGCCTACACAGGACGGGTGCACCTTTGCGCTGGCGCCGGACTTGCAATCGGCACCCCGTTTATCCTTCGGGCAATGCTTGTAGAACTCGTCTGCTGTCATTTCTTTCTCGTGGTACTCTATGGTGAATTTGGCCTGTGCGATACCGATGCACGTAAATGGTTTCTTGCCATCGTAAAATTTGCCGCCTGTGCAGCCCGCAACACAGCATTTGTCTCCAGACATGTTGTTGTGTTTGTGTGTGTGTGTGTGTGTGTGTGCGTGTTAATGTTATGTATGCATGACTGTTAAGTAGCTGGGAGGTGGGCCGCTCCGCAACGTGTCCCCATCCCATCGTACTGCTCGACTTATGGGCGTGGCAGGGGTCTATAGGGTCTATTCGGTCTAATCAAGATTCTCGTATTCTTGTTGTGCGTTGAACTTTAGCGCTTCTAACAGAGTTCTTCCATGAACGCTCCGCAGGTCCAGGGTACCACCCTAGGGTACCTGAGATGTACAGATAGTTGTAGATGTATCTGCACTCAATGGTGTAGAAACATCAAGTCTACGATAGCCAGTAAACATTTTCTATTCCAATAAGTATGTCTACTACTGTTGGTAGATTTATGTTAAGTCTACAGGAGCCTGTAATTATCTTACACACGTACATGTGTGCGTGGACGACTGCAAGGTCCTGCAGTCCCTTCCGTTCTACACAAACTCTATGCTCTAGCCATACGACTCCGCCACCTACCTAACCCTACCTAAACCCTTAATACTCTCTGTATGGTAATTGTACTGGGGCTGTATGTGCAGTCTGTGCGTGGCTGTGTGGCTAGCTAGCTATCTTGCATGGCTGGTTAGGTGTATGTAGTATCACACATCTTTACTACTGTTGTAGACCAATATAATGTTTACATGGGTCACTAGATAATTGACAGACTTCCGGGTTTCACCTAGGCGCATAATTTCTGCCCATGTGCGTATCCCCCGCCCAGTGTTGATGCTGCCTGACGCGTGCTGCCTGAGTGGCTGCATGCCTGCATGCCTGCCTGTGTGCCTGCCTGCCTGCCTGAAAACCCTACATACACCCACCCGCCCATGCCACCCGTGTGCACACCCACCCCATGTGGTTTCTGATGCTTGTCTCCCGCATTATATGTCATGCATAAATGCACGGGATAATAACTTAGCTTGGGTGCGGGTAGCTTGTGTGTCCCCATTGTGTGACTGCCTGGGCTGATAAACTGCGAATGAAATGAAGCTTTGGAACTGTGGGGCTGGCATGCCTTCATTGCTGCATGGCTGTGGGTGCTACCTGGCTGCGGGGCTGGGGCTGCAGATGCTGTGGGGGCTGGGGGGGTGCGGGCCGTGGGGGGGGATGCAGGGTGGCCTGGGCTTCAGGGGCTGCGGGAGTAGGTTACTGGGGCTGGGGGGTAGTTCATTCCAGAAACCAAAAGCGAAAGGGGGGCTGGTGGGGCTGCGGGGGCTGCGGGGGCTGCGTGGGCTGGGGGGCTGGGGGGCTGCGCGTGCTGGGGGAGCTGGGGGGGCTGCGTCGCTGCGTGGCTGCGGTGCTGCGAGGACTGGGGAGCTGGGGGGGGGGGCTGCATGGCCTGCAGATGCTGCGGGGCTGCGGGGCTGCTGGGCTGAAGGTTGTGGGGGCTGGGGGGGCTGGGGGAGCTGGAGGAGCTGCGTGGCTGTGTGGCTGTGTGGCTGTGTGGCTGGGGGGCTGGGGGGGCTGCGTGGGCTGCAGATGCTGCGGGGTCTGGGGGAGCTGGGGGGCTGCGTGGCTGTGGGGCTGAAGGGTGGCCTGGGGCTGCGGGGTCTGGGGGAGCTGGGGGCTGCGTGCACTCGGGGAAAGCCCACTGTCCGAACCTGGTTCGAATCTGGTCCGAACCTGGTCCGAAGTATGTGTCCGAAACACAGTCCGAACCTGGTCCGAACCTGGTCCGAAACCCCATCCGAAAGCTCAGTTCAGATGGCCCATCTGAACCTGTAACCTGTTCGAATATGCACCACTTCATCCGAAAGTAATCGCTTCGATTCTGGTTCGAATCTGGTTCGATTCTGGTTCGATTCTGCTTCGAAATTTTACACGGTCCTTCGAACTATTTCGGATGCCAACTTTCGGACCCGCCCCGAATGGGCTGTTCAAAATAGCAGCGAATGTTTTCGGATGCCGAATTCGGACACCCCCGCCCCATTCCGCCCCGTCCCAAAATCCGGACGCCGCCTTCAAACCAAGGTTCGGACACGGTGGCCATAGTGTTCGAACTAGCGGCGAATGTTTTCAGATGCCAAATTCAGACTCTCCCGCCCCGGCCCGCCCTGTGCGCCCCACCCCGCCCCGCCCCGCCCCCCGCGCCCCTACTGTGCCCCCCGCCCGCGCTTCTTGCCGCTCCGCGTTGCAGCGGCCTCCCCCGCAATGGCACCGTCCTTGCGCTTAGTGCCCCCGCGCCCTGACCCGCGCCCACCACCCTTCGTTTTCTTCTTCTGCTTCTCCTCCTCCTGCTCCTCCTCCTCCTCCTCCTCTGCCTCCCCCTCAAGGAGCACGTCCAGCTCGATGCGAACCTGCTTCTCCAGGTCCGCTTTCTTCTTGTCCTTCGAGCTCGCCTTCCCAGTGCCACCAGTCATGACCGCCGGCTTCTTCGCCTGCTCCACCACGGCCTCCACCCGCTCCTCGTCCGCGTTGCCCACTCGCTCCTCCTTGACCTTGCGCCCTTCAGTCATGTACCTCCCGACGGATCCTGTAATAAGGGGCGTGTCAGGTGTAAGTGCTTGGCTACTTAGACTGGTTTGCATCAGGCTCGGGCCACCTAAAAACGGATTTGCGCTACACGCCACTGAGGGCACGCGAGCATACCACCCTGGCTCACCTCCGTTTTCCACCATCACGGCTCCAATTTCGGCCCAGCTGGCGCCCCGGTGCGCCAGGGCACCGTACACCGCGTGCGACCTGCGAGCATGAATCCAGCCAACAAAAGCCATCTGAAGTGCCGCAAAACTCCAGGTGTAAAGTGCGCGCACTCTCCAGAGCTGAGTATCCCACTGACTCAATCGTAGCATGCTTTGCACTCACCACACGGCCCGAGTCTCGTCCTTTTCGCTCGTGGAGCTGCCGTCCACCGCCTCTGTCATCTTCTGCTTGAGGTCGCCCGCCAACTGCCTGGACTTGTAACCCGTCTTGTAGAACACGGGTGTGTCAAGCACCGCCTGTATCTTCTGCAGGTGCGGCCGCACGACGTCGAACGCCCTACAGCAGTTTTAGCCCCCTAACCCCCCCCTAACCCTTGGCACCCTGGTTAGGGAGCCCCCTAGGGTAAAGGGGTCGGCCGGGTTAGGGACCCACAAGGGTGACGGGGCAGTTACCCCCCCTAAGACTTAGAGGCCCCCCAGGGTAACCGACCCCCCTAACCTTAGGGGCCCCCCAGGGTAACCGGCCCCCTGACCTTAGGGGCCCCCCAGGGTAACCGGCCCCTCTAACCTTAGGGGCCCCCCAGGGTAACCGGGTCCCTAACCTTAGGGGGCCCCCAGGGTAACCGGCCCCGGAGGTTAGGGGGGTCCCTTAGGTTAGGGGGGCCACCGCCCCGTGCCGGGGCGGTGGCGCAGGGCGCCACGCCACGCCGAGCCCCTGCGGTTGGGCTGCCGGCAATCCCCCTCTGCGCCCGGCTTCGGGTGACACCGCCGCCGTGCAAATTACTGGAGACGCGGCTACAGCTGTCGTCCCCTCCCGTGTCGCCAACTCTCCGGCATCCCCTACTGCCCTTAGCAAGCTGGTGTCACCGCGCAGGCCTCTTCTCACGCCAACTCAACCGCCAGCCAAGGCAGCGCCGCCACCGGTGTATACGCCACGCCCGTATGGCACCCCTTTCACGGCGCTAGCCTCTCCGACAGCAGGTGCTCAAAACAAGCCAACACTGTCGCCAAGGCCCGCTATGAGGGCTGTTCGGCAACCCGCAACTGAAGCCACTCCGCCCGTGCTGACTCCACGCCCACGTGAGCCACTCAGCGCTGGGGCGGGTCCGAGCGGGCAACAGCAGCCGCTTCGCCCCCAGTCACCGACCGCCTCTGCGTCTCCTGATCCCGACTACAACATCTCTTCAGAGGAAGCCGAGTCCGGGTCGGACGTTTCTCTCCATTCCGAGGAAGGAAGCAGTGACAACGCGAGTGAGGACGGCCGAGAGACCAATTCTGATGGTGCCCAGGGCTACAACACGGAGGAGAGCGCCGTCTGGAACGACATTGAGTTGCTCCAGTTTCTAGAGGGAAGAATGGTCATCGCCCCAACTACCCGGGTAGCCCGCAAGGCACAACGCTACTTCATGCGAGGTGATCAGCTATTCCACATCCAGACCGGCGGTCGCGCGCCAGTGCGTGTGCTGCAACTTCATGAGCGGCTCCCCGTCAATCCTACCTGGCGCTCGACCCCGACTCACAACCAAACCAATTGCCTGTGCGGCAAGCTGCTTCGTGCCCCGGCCCTGCACTCAGCTGTAACCAGTCGTGGCGCTCGACCCCGACTCACAACCAAACCAATTGCCTGTGCGGCAAGCTGCTTCGTGCCCCGGCCCTGCACTCAGCTGTAACCAGTCGTGGCGCTCGACCCCGACTCACAACCAAACCAATTGCCTGTGCGGCAAGCTGCTGCGTGCCCCGGCTTTGCACTCAGCTGTAATCAGTCGTGGCGCTCAACCCCGACTCACAACCAAATCGATTGCCTGTGCGGCGAGCTGCTGCGTGCGCCGGCCCTGCACTCAGCTGTAACCAGTCGTGGCGCTCGACCCCGACTCACAACCAAACCAATTGCCTGTGCGGTGAGCTGCTTCGTGCCCCGGCCCTGCACTCAGCTGTAACCGGTCGTGGCGCTCAACCGCGACTCACAACCAAACCAATTGCCTGTGCGGTGAGCTGCTTCGTGCCCCGGCCCTGCACTCAGCTGTAACCAGTCGTGGCGCTCAACCCCGACTCACAACCAAACCAATTGCCTGTGCGGCAAGCTGCTTCGTGCCCCGGCCCTGCACTCAGCTGTAACCAGTCGTGGCGCTCAACCCCGACTCACAACCAAACCAATTGCCTGTGCGGCAAGCTGCTGCGTGCCCCGGCTTTGCACTCAGCTGTAATCAGTCGTGGCGCTCAACCCCGACTCACAACCAAACCAATTGCCTGTGCGGTGATCTGCTGCGTGCCCCGGCCCTGCGCTCAGCTGTAACCAGTCGTGGTGCTCAACCCCGACTCACAACCAAACCAATTGCCTGTGCGGTGAGCTGCTTCGTGCCCCGGCCCTGCACTCAGCTGTAACCGGTCGTGGCGCTCAACCGCGACTCACAACCAAACCAATTGCCTGTGCGGTGAGCTGCTTCGTGCCCCGGCCCTGCACTCAGCTGTAACCGGTCGTGGCGCTCAACCCCGACTCACAACCAAACCAATTGCCTGTGCGGCAAGCTGCTGCGTGCCCCGGCCCTGCACTCAGCTGTAACCAGTCGTGGCGCTCAACCCCGACTCACAACCAAACCAATTGCCTGTGCGGTGAGCTGCTGCGTGCCCCGGCCCTGCACTCAGCTGTAACCAGTCGTGGCGCTCAACCGCGACTCACAACCAAATCAATTGCCTGTGCGGCGAGCTGCTGCGTGCCCCGGCCCTGCACTCAGCTGTAACCAGTCGTGGCGCTCGACCCCGACTCACAACCAAACCAATTGCCTGTGCGGTGAGCTGCTTCGTGCCCCGGCCCTGCACTCAGCTGTAACCAGTCGTGGCGCTCGACCCCGACTCACAACCAAACCAATTGCCTGTGCGGTGAGCTGCTGCGTGCCCCGGCCCTGCACTCAGCTGTAACCAGTCGTGGCGCTCAACCGCGACTCACAACCAAATCAATTGCCTGTGCGGCGAGCTGCTGCGTGCCCCGGCCATGCACTCAGCTGTAACCAGTCGTGGCGCTCGACCCCGACTCACAACCAAACCAATTGCCTGTGCGGTGAGCTGCTTCGTGCCCCGGCCGTGCACTCAGCTGTAACCGGTCGTGGCGCTCAACCGCGACTCACAACCAAATCAATTGCCTGTGCGGCGAGCTGCTGCGTGCCCCGGCCATGCACTCAGCTGTAACCAGTCGTGGCGCTCGACCCCGACTCACAACCAAACCAATTGCCTGTGCGGCAAGCTGCTGCGTGCCCCGGCTTTGCACTCAGCTGTAATCAGTCGTGGCGCTCAACCCCGACTCACAACCGAATCGATTGCCTGTGCGGCGAGCTGCTGCGTGCCCCGGCCCTGCACTCAGCTGTAACCGGTCGTGGCGCTCAACCCCGACTCACAACCAAACCAATTGCCTGTGCGGTGAGCTGCTGCGTGCCCCGGCCCTGCACTCAGCTGTAACTAGTCGTGGCGCTCAACCGCGACTCACAACCAAATCAATTGCCTGTGCGGTGAGCTGCTTCGTGCCCCGGCCGTGCACTCAGCTGTAACCGGTCGTGGCGCTCAACCGCGACTCACAACCAAACCAATTGCCTGTGCGGTGAGCTGCTTCGTGCCCCGGCCCTGCACTCAGCTGTAACCAGTCGTGGCGCTCGACCCCGACTCACAACCAAACCAATTGCCTGTGCGGCAAGCTGCTGCGTGCCCCGGCCCTGCACTCAGCTGTAACCGGTCGTGGCGCTCAACCCCGACTCACAACCAAACCAATTGCCTGTGCGGTGATCTGCTGCGTGCCCCGGCCCTGCACTCAGCTGTAACCAGTCGTGGCGCTCGACCCCGACTCACAACCAAACCAATTGCCTGTGCGGCAAGCTGCTGCGTGCCCCGGCCCTGCGCTCAGCTGTAACCAGTCGTGGCGCTCAACCGCGACTCACAACCAAATCAATTGCCTGTGCGGCGAGCTGCTGCGTGCCCCGGCCCTGCACTCAGGTGTAACCGGTCGTGGCGCTCGACCCCGACTCACAGCCAAACCAATTGCCTGTGCGGTGAGCTGCTTCGTGCCCCGGCCCTGCACTCAGCTGTAACCAGTCGTGGCGCTCGACCCCGACTCATAACCAAACCAATTGCCTGTGCGGTGAGCTGCTTCATGCCCCGGCCCTGCACTCAGCTGTAACCGGTCGTGGCGCTCAACCCCGACTCACAACCAAACCAATTGCCTGTGCGGCAAGCGGCTGCGTGCCCCGGCCATGCACTCAGCTGTAACCAGTCGTGGCGCTCGACCCCGACTCACAACCAAACCAATTGCCTGTGCGGTGAGCTGCTGCGTGCCCCGGCCCTGCACTCAGCTGTAACCGGTCGTGGCGCTCAACCGCGACTCACAACCAAACCCATCGCCTGTGCGGTGATCTGCTGCGTGCCCCGGCCCTGCGTTCAGCTGTAACCAGTCGTGGCGCTCAACCCCGACTCACAACCAAACCAATTGCCTGTGCGGCAAGCTGCTGCGTGCCCCGGCCCTGCACTCAGCTGTAACCGGTCGTGGCGCTCGACCGCGACTCACAACCAAACCAATTGCCTGTGCGGCGAGCTGCTGCGTGCCCCGGCCCTGCACTCAGCTGTAACCAGTCGTGGCGCTCGACCCCGACTCACAACCAAACCAATTGCCTGTGCGGTGAGCTGCTGCGTGCCCCGGCCCTGCACTCAGCTGTAACCAGTCGTGGCGCTCGACCCCGACTCACAACCAAACCAATTGCCTGTGCGGTGAGCTGCTTCGTGCCCCGGCCCTGCACTCAGCTGTAACCAGTCGTGGCGCTCGACCCCGACTCACAACCAAACCAATTGCCTGTGCGGTGAGCTGCTTCGTGCCCCGGCCCTGCACTCAGCTGTAACCAGTCGTGGCGCTCGACCCCGACTCACAACCAAACCAATTGCCTGTGCGGCGAGCTGCTGCGTGCCCCGGCCCTGCACTCAGCTGTAACCGGTCGTGGCGCTCAACCCCGACTCACAACCAAACCAATTGCCTGTGCGGTGAGCTGCTGCGTGCCCCGGCCCTGCACTCAGCTGTAACTAGTCGTGGCGCTCAACCGCGACTCACAACCAAATCAATTGCCTGTGCGGTGAGCTGCTTCGTGCCCCGGCCGTGCACTCAGCTGTAACCGGTCGTGGCGCTCAACCGCGACTCACAACCAAACCAATTGCCTGTGCGGTGAGCTGCTTCGTGCCCCGGCCCTGCACTCAGCTGTAACCAGTCGTGGCGCTCGACCCCGACTCACAACCAAACCAATTGCCTGTGCGGTGAGCTGCTTCGTGCCCCGGCCGTGCACTCAGCTGTAACCGGTCGTGGCGCTCAACCGCGACTCACAACCAAACCCATCGCCTGTGCGGTGATCTGCTGCGTGCCCCGGCCCTGCGTTCAGCTGTAACCAGTCGTGGCGCTCAACCCCGACTCACAACCAAACCAATTGCCTGTGCGGCAAGCTGCTGCGTGCCCCGGCCCTGCACTCAGCTGTAACCGGTCGTGGCGCTCGACCGCGACTCACAACCAAACCAATTGCCTGTGCGGCGAGCTGCTGCGTGCCCCGGCCCTGCACTCAGCTGTAACCAGTCGTGGCGCTCGACCCCGACTCACAACCAAACCAATTGCCTGTGCGGTGAGCTGCTGCGTGCCCCGGCCCTGCACTCAGCTGTAACCAGTCGTGGCGCTCGACCCCGACTCACAACCAAACCAATTGCCTGTGCGGTGAGCTGCTTCGTGCCCCGGCCCTGCACTCAGCTGTAACCGGTCGTGGCGCTCAACCGCGACTCACAACCAAACCAATTGCCTGTGCGGTGAGCTGCTTCGTGCCCCGGCCCTGCACTCAGCTGTAACCAGTCGTGGCGCTCAACCCCGACTCACAACCAAACCAATTGCCTGTGCGGCAAGCTGCTTCGTGCCCCGGCCCTGCACTCAGCTGTAACCAGTCGTGGCGCTCAACCCCGACTCACAACCAAACCAATTGCCTGTGCGGCAAGCTGCTGCGTGCCCCGGCTTTGCACTCAGCTGTAATCAGTCGTGGCGCTCAACCCCGACTCACAACCAAACCAATTGCCTGTGCGGTGATCTGCTGCGTGCCCCGGCCCTGCGCTCAGCTGTAACCAGTCGTGGTGCTCAACCCCGACTCACAACCAAACCAATTGCCTGTGCGGTGAGCTGCTTCGTGCCCCGGCCCTGCACTCAGCTGTAACCGGTCGTGGCGCTCAACCGCGACTCACAACCAAACCAATTGCCTGTGCGGTGAGCTGCTTCGTGCCCCGGCCCTGCACTCAGCTGTAACCGGTCGTGGCGCTCAACCCCGACTCACAACCAAACCAATTGCCTGTGCGGCAAGCTGCTGCGTGCCCCGGCCCTGCACTCAGCTGTAACCAGTCGTGGCGCTCAACCCCGACTCACAACCAAACCAATTGCCTGTGCGGTGAGCTGCTGCGTGCCCCGGCCCTGCACTCAGCTGTAACCAGTCGTGGCGCTCAACCGCGACTCACAACCAAATCAATTGCCTGTGCGGCGAGCTGCTGCGTGCCCCGGCCCTGCACTCAGCTGTAACCAGTCGTGGCGCTCGACCCCGACTCACAACCAAACCAATTGCCTGTGCGGTGAGCTGCTTCGTGCCCCGGCCCTGCACTCAGCTGTAACCAGTCGTGGCGCTCGACCCCGACTCACAACCAAACCAATTGCCTGTGCGGTGAGCTGCTGCGTGCCCCGGCCCTGCACTCAGCTGTAACCAGTCGTGGCGCTCAACCGCGACTCACAACCAAATCAATTGCCTGTGCGGCGAGCTGCTGCGTGCCCCGGCCCTGCACTCAGCTGTAACCAGTCGTGGCGCTCGACCCCGACTCACAACCAAACCAATTGCCTGTGCGGTGAGCTGCTGCGTGCCCCGGCCCTGCACTCAGCTGTAACCGGTCGTGGCGCTCAACCGCGACTCACAACCAAACCAATTGCCTGTGCGGCGAGCTGCTGCGTGCCCCGGCCCTGCACTCAGCTGTAACCAGTCGTGGCGCTCGACCCCGACTCACAACCAAACCAATTGCCTGTGCGGCAAGCTGCTGCGTGCCCCGGCCCTTGCACTCAGCTGTAACTCAGTCGTGGCGCTCAACCCCGACTCACAACCAAATCCAATTGCCTGTGCGGCGAGCTGCTGCGTGCCCCGGCCCTGCACTCAGCTGTAACCGGTCGTGGCGCTCAACCCCGACTCACAACCAAACCAATTGCCTGTGCGGTGAGCTGCTGCGTGCCCCGGCCCTGCACTCAGCTGTAACCAGTCGTGGCGCTCAACCGCGACTCACAACCAAATCAATTGCCTGTGCGGTGAGCTGCTTCGTGCCCCGGCCCTGCACTCAGCTGTAACCGGTCGTGGCGCTCAACCGCGACTCACAACCAAACCAATTGCCTGTGCGGTGAGCTGCTTCGTGCCCCGGCCCTGCACTCAGCTGTAACCAGTCGTGGCGCTCGACCCCGACTCACAACCAAACCAATTGCCTGTGCGGCAAGCTGCTGCGTGCCCGGCCCTGCACTCAGCTGTAACCGGTCGTGGCGCTCAACCCCGACTCACAACCAAACCAATTGCCTGTGCGGTGATCTGCTGCGTGCCCCGGCCCTGCACTCAGCTGTAACCAGTCGTGGCGCTCGACCCCGACTCACAACCAAACCAATTGCCTGTGCGGGCAAGCTGCTGCGTGCCCCGGCCCTGCGCTCAGCTGTAACCAGTCGTGGCGCTCGACCGCGACTCACAACCAAATCAATTGCCTGTGCGGCGAGCTGCTGCGTGCCCCGGCCCCTGCACTCAGGTGTAACCGGTCGTGGCGCTCGACCCGACTCACAGCCCAAACCAATTGCCTGTGCGGTGAGCTGCTTCGTGCCCCGGCCCTGGCACTCAGCTGTAACCAGTCGTGGCGCTCGACCCCGGGACTACATAACCAAACCAATTGCCTGTGCGGTGAGCTGCTTCAGCCCCGCCCTGCAGCTCAGCTGTAACCGGTCCGTGGCCGCTCAACCCCGACTCACAACCACACCAATTGCCTGTGCGGCAAGCGGCTGGCGTGCCCCGTCCATGCACTCAGCATGAACCAGTCGTGGCGCTCGACCCCGACTCACAACCAACCAATTGCCTGTGCGGTGAGCTGCTGCGTGTCCCCCGGCCGCTGCAACGCAGCTGTAACCGGTCCGTGGCGCTCACCGCGACTCACAACCAAACCATCGCCTGTGGCGGTGATCTGCTGCGTGCCCCCGGCCCTGCGTTCAGCTGTAACCAGTCGTGGCGCTCAACCCCGACTTCACAACGCAAACCAATTCCGTTGTTCGGCAGCTGCTGCGTGCCCCCGCCCTGCACTCAGCTGTAACCGGTCGTGTGCGCTCGACCGCGACTCACACCAAACCAATTGCCTGTGCGGCGAGCTGCTGCGTGCCCCGGCCCTGCACTCAGCTGTAACCAGTCGTGGCGCTCGACCCCGACTCACACCAAAAACCAATTGCCTGTGCGGTGAGCTGCTGCGTGCTCCGGCCCTGCACTCAGCTGTAACCAGTCGTGGCGCTCGACCCCGACTCACAACCAAACCAATTGCCTGTGGCGGTGAGCTGCGCTGTCGTCCCCGGCCCTGCACTCAGCTGTAACCAGTCGTGGCGCTCGACCCCGACTCACAACCAAACCAATTGCCTGTGCGGTGAGCTGCTTCGTGCCCCGGCCCTGCACTCAGATGTAACCAGTCGTGGCGCTCGACCCGACTCACAACCAAAACAATTGCCTGTGCGGCGAGCTGCTGCGTGCCCCGGCCTTGCACTCAGCTGTAACGGTCGTGGCGATCAACCCGACTCACAACCAAACCAATTGCTTGTGCGGTGAGCTGCTGCGTGCCCCGGCC